>OU611762.1:3284675-3302175 GCA_914767535.2 Dunaliella primolecta
AAAGACCTGCAACCAGCATCATGACATTGTGATTAAGAAGAGGCAGATGGATTTTGGCTTGCACAACACAATTCCCCATTTTGCACAAGCCGCATCAACAGCTGAACAACAAGTTGAATCACAGGACCAGTAGGAGCAGGTTATGCACATGTCATGACCATTGACCAGGTGGTGCAGCACCACATGGACGAGTAACGTGAAGCGTGTACACAGTGCATAAAATCCGCGTGCTGACCAGCGAACTCAAATGTAAACAGTAGCAGACTTATGAAGCAGTTTAATCCAACACACATTGTTGGCATCCTCTAGCTTTCAGAAACAGCGATGTGTGGCTCCTATTTCATGCATTGCCGGCCTTTGTATGTTTTACCTGCGCTCAGTTGGTGCTTTCTTTGGTTGGAGCCGACACGCATAGTAGAATAGCAACGCTATACATGCCAGCATTAGGGCACACAGGAGTGCCTGCAAACAGCAAAGAGCAAGCCAAACAATTTCCTTTGTGCAATTGCAGGACAGAGTAATGTTTTTGAATGGTCTTGCATACTTGCAGCAAGAAATAGGGTAGCTAAAACAAAATAAGTGGTCATCACGTAATGCATTTTGGAGGGGTCGGCGAATTTTGTACAACATGCTGTATATCTCCAATATCATGTAAATTTACAACGTATGGCGTACTTACATACATACATACATGCATATATACATACATACATACATACATACATACATACATACATACATACATACATACATATACAAACAAACATACACGAAAATGCATGAAAATTGCCATCCCTGATTTTGGAGTTCCTTTGAAACATCACTGAAGAGCTGTCATTTTTTTGTTGCGTTTTGGGACACATCCAATCAAAATGCACGCATGTTTCAGAGCTGAACAATGCAGTCAGAAACGGTCCATAAACCCTTACCTCCTCCAGAGGGCTCAACTAGAGGTCTTATGGTAGGCATGTGTATGCTTGGCTTGGATCCCTCCCCCCCTTTACTTCTTTCTAGTGCCCTAGACCAGAAAAAAGGGCATGAATCTGCTCCCATGAAAATTCTGCATCCATCAGCATACTTATTAGAACCATGAATTGAGTTGCGGCAGAGCTATAAGGCAGGAATTGAGCTGCAGAAGCTCAAGCATTCAAGTCTTGCTAGGCACCCGCGACTGCTTGCAATTTCAGAAACTGCCCGAGCCCTGTCAACTGGCACCCATCGCAGAGTGGACAAGGGAGTTTGACAAGAGGTCATTGCTATTTACGCATGGGTGTGGGCCAAGGAGCCTCATAGCATTTCCAGAATAACCTATAGAAGTCTAGGAGGGGCTAAGGGGTATTCGGGTATTCACAATACTCTCAAGCACTCTCAACCCCCCCCCCCTCCCTCTAATCCGACCTTTTGCTCTTGAGCCCAGGAAATTACATAGCCATGCAAATGTATTCACTACTGTAGCCATGGGGTGGAGTATAGGGCCCATTCCAAGACTCACACAACTGACATTTAACTGAGCGTCCCTGGCTGTATCCTTTCAGACATTTTTTAGTTTTAACAGTTTAAATGCACGAGCACATTCCAAAATTCAGAAAAGCTTAATTACACGTATTATAATTTTTTTGATTGGGAGAAATATCCAACTTTCTCACAGACCTCCGACCAAAGGTTGCCCGGCATAGATCACCAAGTCAACACCGTCCAGCACAACAACAATGTTTGATAAAAACGAGAGGACATTGGGATCCTGCTTTGCCCTACACGACTATGACTTTGCTGAAATGTCACAATGAATTGTAGTAGCTGGTCAACCATTGAAAAAAAGGTCAGTTTCTCAGTTGCTTTTGTTCTCGACCAGCTCATCTACTAGCCAGCCAGTCCAAAAGGATGTCCCTCAGGAAGCCTGGGATTTCCCAGAACTGCATCGTGCAGTGGGGTTCCTGCAGCGTCTCATGCAGATGAAATCCCTGGCTGAGTCAGGCCTGTAACGCTGGGGTTGCTGTGCAGCCCCTCCTCTCTTTATTCATTCCAGCCAGTCGTTGGAAAATGTTGCATCCATTAGATTTACTTATTTTAGAAGCAATGGTTTGATGCTCTGGATCCGACATGACTCTACTGAAGTGTAAACTGAGAAGATGGCAGAATTGTCCTCCCTGTCCTGGCCGTCAAGTACCAAGGCTGAGCTGGCTGATGACGGACGCACCCAGTGGTGATACGTGAGGCATGGATCTCTTGCATGGAAGACTACAACAATCAGTACCAAGTTAGTGTTTAAGTTCCATGCAGCTGTGACATGCCTCTGATGTCTTCCAGACTTGCAGGCTTGCAAATATCATCAAAAAATGGGCAACCCACAACAAGAAGTGCCAAAGACACAGCAGGACAGAGCATTTGGACCCCTTTGCTGGTCCATGCGCTGAAGGAGAAGTTAAAAGCTTCTTTCTGTGCTTCCTGAAGTGAGATGAGATATCAGGAGCAGCGCACCTCATATGCAATCCATCCCGTGTGCATCGTCCCTCTGTAAAAGTCCCCCCCTGTGTACAACAGCCGCTCTTTACCGCGTTGTCTATGCAGGTGTGGCTGCACGGCAGAATTGCCTATGGGGCCTGCAAGAGTAACACCCGATGCATTCGGCAGCGTTTGGGATCAGTGGTGCACTCAAGCTTAGAAGCTTTTTCTGAAGCAGCAAGAGTTATATTGCAGCTCCACCAAGCCAGGCATGGTTTTTGGGCTTGGTTTGTGCAATGATAAAGTTGATGACCTGCAGAAGAAAATGTGTCTGGCGATACCAGACCCTCTGCATCACACGCAGGATTTGCACATAGGCTTGTCGAAGTAACATTCAAGACAGGCACCTTATTCTCGTTTGTCAATGACGGTGCTGAGTTAGAAACAGTCAGAAAGAATAGCAGAAGGGAAAAGAGAGCCGGTGAAAATGGAAAAATGAAATGTTGACCATGGAGTAACGTCTCATCATGTTTTCTGTTTTACTTGATGCTTATCATCAACACTTGCGGCTTCCTTCATTGCTAGCAAAGCATAGGTGCCAAAACTCACCTGCATTTGAAGACCTATTATAAATAGGATGGTCTTCAACACGTGATTCATCAATCCTGGGCTCTGTGGCAAGCAAAGTGTAGAAAAGGAAAACTGCTTAGGCAGAGGAATCTCCCTCAATCAATAAAAGAAGAGGAAACGTATTGGCGCAAAAGAGCTACAAGTCCTCTCGACCACAGGTGTAATATCCAGTTACGAAAGGGCCGAGAAAACCTTCTTCCCAGAGGCCCGAGCTAAGCCATTTTGGGGGCTACCTGTTACAGGAGACTCCTTTGAGAAATCCTGCCCCACTTGTCCCTGAAGTTTCCATGCAGTCTTGTTCAACATTTACAAAAACACAACCCTTCACAAAAGTTACAGGACATTTGGATTGGTGCTTGTGCGGATGTTTTTGGGGTCATTTAAACTGGTGCTTGTGTGGGTGCCCATTGGGAAAATTGGGTTGGTGCTTGTGCGAGTGCTTGGGTGCTCAGAAGGGGAAAGAGGGGGCAATGTGGTGAAAACAAATGTTCTCCTGTCAATCCCATCTTGGCTCAAGTTCAGATGTGCAAACGGTGGTATAATAGACACCACCGCAAAAGGAGTGGGGTCAATTGGTGGTCTGGCCGGGTCAGGGTGAGTGAGAACTCACCGGGGGGGTGAGTGGGACCTCTCAGCCCTGACTTCTGTTTTCACCCTGAGGGCTCTAATGGTGTAGTTGCACAATGCTGCCATGCTCGCAACAAAAAAACAACTAATACTCAATTGTCCAACACATCCTGACACTTTCTCACACAAATACTGTTCCAGCTAGTTTAGTCTTACTTTACACTTTTTATGCAGCTCTTTTTAATTATTATTATAAGAATCGAGTTCAGAGTTTCAATCTTGAATTTTGGCGGTTTGCTCAGGTATGCTGCCGAACTATGATCTGGCTTAAACCGGTCAGAATCCTTGTTGATTTGAAAACAATAGTGCTGATCACACTTCTTAGTGCACTACATTTAACCCGGCATAGGAGCTCTGCACAAAGTTATGGCAACTTATTTCCACACATGAGATGGGACCCTGAGGTAGGCAGCACAAATGCAGCAACACTGGTCAACACCATATTTCATTTGCTCAGACAGATCCACACAATCATGGAAAGGATAAGAAATTACCTATTGCAATGAATAAAGCTTTAGTCGCAGGGCATGCCTCCAAGCCAAGGAAAAAGGAAGACTTGCTTTCAAGGCCGAGCAATTTTCAGGAGGGAACATACCCACACCCACCCACCCAACCACCCACCCACAAACACGAGCATGATTTCTTGCAAAAAGGTGCCTGCATTGCTGGTGATCTGCACGCACCTTTTTCACAGGCAGCAACATACTTTTTACTCTTGTGTGCTACATGATGCCTCACAAAATTGATACTCTCGCTATATGCTCATCAAACTTTGCCTTTATTGCCCCCTCAAATCTTTCATAAAAAACTTCTACATGCACATTGCACGTTTTAATGTGACATTTCGCTCAGAAATAATAATCACACAAGAGCAACCAATTCAGTCTGGTAAAAGCTCACCTGACTCATCACTGCTCTCTTGTTCATAGTTCTTTTCGCCCGTTCCATCATAGCTGCTGGCGCGGTGGCTACGCTTTGCAAAAGATCCCAGCTGTTCAGAGTGCTTACGGAGCAGTTGCAACCCCTGGCTTTCACAAACCGGACCAGAGGCGGACCCTGAAGCACTAGGCAAAGTAGGAAGGCGCTTGGGTAATTCCCAGCCCTCACAAACTGGGCCAAAAGTGGACCCAAAAGCACTTGACAAGGGAGGGAGGTGCTTAGGCAATCCAAATCCGTCATGAATTAGGCCAGAGGTGGACCCAAAAGCATTTGGCAAGGGAGGGAGGTGCCTGGGCAGGGGCAAGCGGCGCCTTGAGTACTGCCCTGGCAACTCTACTAAGTGCCGCCCTTGCAACTCCACTGAGTACTGCCCTTGCAACTCCACAGAGCACTGCCCTTGGAGATCCACTGAGTGCCGCCCTTGCAGATCCACTGAGTGCTGCCCTTGCAGATCCACAGAGCACTGCCCTTGGAGATCCACTGAGTGCCACCTTTGCAGATCCACTGAGTGCTGCCCTTGCAACCCTACTGAAGAGCGCGGGTTGCTAACCTGTGGCGCTGTGCTGCGCCCAACAGCACCATCACTTGGCAAACCAGCAGGCAATGCGCCAAAATGCACAGTCCCAGGGCTGCTGCGCCTTGCTGTTGGTGAAGCAGACCTGCTGCACGCAAGCACGCAAAAGCCATGTAAAGGATCGTATTTAAGGATCCATGAAAGGAAGTTGTGCCCATAAAGCTTTGCTGAGGCAGCAACAAACACTTGCCTAGAAGATTCGTCGATGCAGTAACAATCACTCAAGGTTGTGTCCAAAAGCTTTGCAAGTCAGAAGCTACACTGAAGGTTGTGCCTAAAAATCTTTGCCGAGGCAGCAACAAGGACTTAGCAAGCACGCAACTTGCTCATAACTACACCATGCATAAATAACTTGCTCACGACTGCATTGTTTACAATAAGAAATTCCTTTCATCATGAGTGCTCTATTTCAGGACCTGAAATGGGGGTTTGGCGCCCGTTTCTTTGCTTTTTGCAAGGATTTCCCACATATGAAGGTTTGTAAAGACCATCAACACGCCTTGCTCTTTGCTCAGCTAGAGTTGGCTGCAATTAAGTTGCACTGGACACACTGTGTTGAGGAGGACCTATAGGGATACATCTGTGTTGCAAGGAAAATGCAGCACAGGCAAAGCAATGTCACTTCCTGAATTGGCTGGCACACAGGAAGGCGTGGGCACCCCCCCACTAGCAAGCTCACTAGAGCCTTTTTGCAAGTTTAATTTTACATTGCAGCAATCCATTTCAAGAACAACTTCAAGACGTTCAAACCTGGAAGCACCGCTTATTTGGGACTTTTAAAAAACACACACACTACTTTCTGCCAAATGTTGGTGCAGATATAGCAATTGAGCTTCACCAATCACAGCACCCCCAAATACCGACTACTCAGCAACAACATGCAAAAGATATATAAGGGATGTTTTGTCGCTCAGAGTACTGGGTTCGCTTTGCATGCAAAGAGCGTGGGACACTTCCTGGCTGTCTTGGGGCTCTCAAGGAGAAGCCAAAAGTGCAATAGGCAGAAAAACGCAAATTTGTGACAGGGAGAAAGCACAGATTTTTCAATGATTGACAACTCACCCCCCAAAACAGGTTTTTAAAATGCTCTCTACGCAGGTTCCCCCCCACTTGGGACCCTTAACTTAGGTTGCAAAATGTAAGCAATTTTAAAGGCACTAGAGCTTTTCTGTCCCAGATTAGGGGGGAACCGTCAAGCTAGCAGTGGCGTGGATCCTACATTTCACCACCAAATCCTTATCACGTACCATTTAATGCACCGAATTGGGTGATTTTTAATGATCATACAAGGTTTCCTTGTAAGAAAACACGATTGCAAGAATGGAGTGAAAAGACCCAGTGGCTGATCAAATCCAGAATTCCAGCCATCTTGCTCAGAAGAAATCCAGCACAAGGGGTGTCAAAAAGGTCAAATTTCGACCAAACCCAACTGTTTTTTAAATTTGCAGGATGTCAGCATTGCATACGGAAACTAAGAATATAACTTTGGGAGTGAAAAATGTCCCAGGGTGGATCTATGGGTAGTTCTTGGATTATATGATGCCAGGAGAGTGATGTGGGACTTTCCGACTTTCATCGCTTTTTGGTGAACATGGATATATTATAGCAGAGCTGGACAATTCTCCCCCAAAAAACAGGTGTTTATGAGATGCTTCCTGCATGTGTGCGCCCCAACCTTGACCGGTCAAGCTTGGGTGTCAAAATGTAGCTGTCAATGGCACTAGAGTTAGACTGTCCAAGATTTTGCCCCATACGTCTAATTAGCCGAGGCGTGAAACCTACTTCTTGACCATCTAATTTCCATACCTGACCACCCACTGCACCAAATTGTTTTTTTTTGTGATTTGGTGTCCTTATACCAAAGTAATATCATAGCAAAAAATGGAGTGAAAAGATCCAGTGGTTGGTGAGATACAGAATTTCAGCCATTTCCCTTGGAGAAAATCCACAAGGGGTGCCAAAAAGGTCAATTTTTGACTTCCTTCTTTCCTTTTTTTGAATATGCAGGATGTTAATAATGTATATGGTGGTCACAGATACAAAACTTTGGGAGTGAAAGTTGGTCCTGAGGTGGAGCTGTGGGCCATTTTTGGGTGATCTGAGGCCAGGAGAGTGATCTAGGGTCTTCCGATTTTCATCATTTTTTGGTGAACATGATATTTTATGGAATAATGATGGTTGGCATGGTTCCATTTGAGAAAGAAAACTGGGGAAGAGCACGTCCAGCAATATGGGGGAGTTGTCCAGCTCTGGCAGGCTAAGGATCTCACACAAGAACAGAAGCTGCTATTTGTAAAGACCCATGCCAAAATCAACCTGCGCAAGTGAATGCTGACTTTTCCCAAGTAACCACGCACCTTTTATTCTTCAAGTCAATGTTGTCAGACACATGCCCTTTGAGGAAGTGGATTCCTTCCTCCTCAAGGGAAGGGGCATCCATCAAAGTTTTACAGTTTACAGATGTTTGAAGCCCAGAGGATGCCATGTGGCGAAGGCTCCGCTTCTTTATAGGGGTAAGAAGCTTGGCAAGGGTGGCAGCACGACGTTTTTGTGCCTGCAGTTGAGTCAGACATAGCATTGAATTGCAATGGATTTCAGGATACATTAGTGGGTGGGGACGGCACAGTATTTAAAACTGTGCTTTAAAGCTGTATGCAAGAGTCCAGGAGGTCAATACCCGTTAGTGCAAGGTCCGCTCATATCATATAGCGAAAGAAGTTTGAGAGAAGGGCGGTGGCCCATCAACCAGTCGTGTGAATGCTGGGCACAGGCTGCGACCAAGGGCTTACAACCACACCCCTGTGTGAAAATTAAAGCACCTGCTCGCCTCCCATTATGAAACAGATCTACATTAAGATAGAAGAAAAGAGCACGGATGCAAAGTCGCATCAAGAGAGCAGAGCATGCCTGAGGTCCGTCAAGCCTGCCCGTCCAAGGGATCCTGATCCTGATGACACTTCCTAGAACACCCAGGACAAGGCAAGGGGAAAGAAGCAATATTGGTGCGGGAACACTATGAGGAGGGGAAGCACCGTAATAAACCGACGCAGCAGCAGCAGCAGCAGCAGCATGGCTATAAACATATGGCCATTGCTCGAGCCGTAGCAGCAGCAGCAGCAGCAGCAGCAGCAGCAGCAGCAGCAGCAGCATGGCTATAAACATATGGACATTGCTTGAGCCGTAGCAGCAGCAGCAGCAGCAGCAGCATGGCTATAAACATATGGACATTGCTTGAGCCGTAGCAGCAGCAGCAGCAGCAGCAGCAGCACCACCAAGTGGCGTACAGGTAGGCATGGGTAGAGAAAATATGTGACTCTACCAGAGGAGCCCTAAGAGCCCCTGAAGAGTCTATTCCTTGTGCATGAGGCCAGCCCCCTCTGTGGGTTGTTTCTGTTGAGGTTACTTTTCATGAGGTCTGCAAGCTCTTGATATTTTAATCCTGAAGCTACTCTCTTTTGAAAATCATGCCAGGCAGAATGTGTTGAAACCTAATAAATGATGCATTTCAGGTCAGGCAAGCTATATATCAACACGAGGAGATTACCCCCCAAAAGGAGTGAGCAAAGTGATTATGCAGAGTGGCTGAGGGTGACTTATTTGGTACTCCTGCATATAGTAAAGTGAGGCATTTTAGGCCATTTCTGGCAATTTTCAGATAGGTAGGTGTGAACATGCCTGCTCTGTCCCAAATTTGTCCCATTTTTTGGCTTACATGTAGGTTTTGGGTCAAACCTGATCCATTCGGGTGGAAAAAGGGGGGGGGGGGGCAAACTGTGGTCCCAAAGCATTGAGAGCGTGGTCATTCACGAGCGCATCTGGCAGGCATCAGTGTTGCAAACATGGAAACCAGGCAAGCACTACGCTTAACCACGACCTCAATAGGAGGACTTGACCAGAATGCTTTTTAGGTATGCCTGCAGAGTTTGAGGGCCCAGGTGTGCAGGGAATAGCTCCTGGCAAGCAGTGACAGCCGGTGGTTTGACCAAATTACCCCGCTCACTCTGGTCAGCCTGCCTGAGAACTTGTTCACATGCTCCTCAGACCTTTCTTTACTTAATTTTAAACGTCCGGCAAAATTGTCGCAATCCCAGATGGTGCGTTGTTTGGTCTGGAGTGTTTACTCGCCATCTTCACTGCCAAAATTGAGGTCCGACGGGTGAGTTTCTGGGCCCCCGCCCCCACCCCCTGGACCCTCCAAAATATGTTCCTGATGAAGTGCCCAGCCATTGCTGCTGGTCAGGCAAGCCGGGAGACAGCTTTTTGAGGACTCCATTTTGGCAGGCATTTTGCCTACTTCCTGACTACACACTCTGGGCAGCCCCCGGCACAAACTGAGTGTGCAGAGTTGCTCATGGGGGTCCAGGCAAAGGTCCTGCATACTCAGAATTGGCTAATTGCAGTGGGGCATCGAACTTACTCGGCTGACCTGACCTTAGGCATGTGTTTAAGTTTGACTAGACAATACGAAGCTGGGCCCTTAAAGTTTGCAACATGACAAAACAGGGTCTGCAAGCTTTTATTCCTGAAGCTACTCTTTTTTAAAAATCATGCCAGGCAAAATGTGTTGAAACCTAACAAATGATGCATTTTAGGTCTTTGACTGGATAATAACAAGCTGGGCCCTTTAAATTTGCATGACAAAAATGAGTGGACATGCTACGTGCCATGGCTGTTTTGGGTGACAGCATGGTGAGGGTTTCAAAGTATCCAAGCTGCACTTTGCGGCTCTTCCTCACCTTAATACTTAGAACAATGTCTCGAATGGTGAGGGCGCAGTACAGAAGCACCAAGAAAACCAGGAACGTATCGTTTGCCAGACGAGCCCCCTGTTGTGATCGCCAAACAATGGGTGGTTTGTCATACACTTTTGCGATGTTGTTTACAAGTAGAATGCGTGCTTCATTTGTAGAGAGCCACCAAAACAAGGCATTAGCTTTGCAAGTGCCAAGCAGGACCACAATAGAGGAGCATTGCACCTGTGCATGACACAAAGAATAGATGTAACTTATGTTCTTGTGTCCCTGTGATATCAGGGAACGTGCTTGCTTCATGTTAGATGTCTGCATCCTCTATTTCTTCCAATGTCACCAATCATGCATGTACTCTTTCTGGACCATATTAGGAAGCCTTGATATATGAAGGAAGTGTACTCTGATCAGAATTGACAGCACTGGAGTCCCAATCATGGAGATGAATTTAAGAACAAAATATTATATTTACTGTGCCGCACAGTCAATCATGGCGGGAGATGAGTTGGAAACAATAAACAGCTGCGCAAGCCAGGCACTTATACGGGAACAACTGGACCTCACCATGCCATCCATTTGTAGTCCCTCATAGCTGTAATCCTTGTACTCAAGTGCCTGCCGATTGTCAGCAAGGTCGTGAAAGAAAAAAAAGTAAAAAATAACCCCTCCATATCTTGCTTGCATTGTTTCACGCATGTGAATATATTCAACAAACTTTCTGGGTGATGTCCCTCCATTAAGGCCTTGCTCGCTTGCTAGCTAGGGACCCTCCTTACTGCACGTGGCCTTCTGGCTTGCTTTTCTTTTCTTTTCTCAGGCCTGCACAAATGTTAGGGGAGGACACTTCCAAGAAGAAACCCATGCACCTTAAACCATTAGTTTCTATCACAGGCAGAAATGAAAGCAGCCCAATATGAAACAAGCACCTAAGTTCGCAGCAATTTGTACAGCAACAAGGCTTGAGAACAGTGCTGATGCTTTACAACCAATGCAGACAGCAGATTGTATATGAGGATTCATTTGCATGCAAGCTAGCACACATACCTCAATTTCGAATCTGGCTTGAATGAATCCAGCATCATCACAGTCCGCATAAATGGTCACGTAACCATACAATTGGACATCAACACTGAAAGATGCAATTTTGAGCTGCGAAAACAAGGGATTGTAAGCACTAAAAAGTGAAGGTGTGCGATTCCAGAACATCAACGCTTGGTGTTGTTCTAATCAAAGTTAGAAGCCGAAGAAGTTAAAATACAGACAATGGGCAACATTTTGGAAAATAATAGGCAGGAAAAACATATTTTGGAGAGCATGTCGAGGTTAAACCCAAAATGCATGAATTACATGAGTTGCCACGCTTGGGCACTGCACGCCCGCATGTGCAGCATACATTAATTCTGAGGGTGATGCGTGACCTTCCTTTTACCAGTTCTCTGGTTTCTCTTCTCCATCTTTTTGTATTTCCAGTTTCTCTTCAACTTGCCTCAGGCTTATTTTTAAAGCCAGAGGCATACCCCTTGCCTTTCTCCTACTGCTTTCTATGGCCACCATGTGGCTACCATTAGCCCAAACAAGAAATGAACGAATTAGCCTATATGAAGCCCAAATAGCCCAAATGAATGAGCCCAAATGAATTAGCCCAAACAAGAAATAGCCACCAATGAACTAATAAGAAACTACTGCCATCTGTGGTTACCATGTGGGCACCATTAGCCCAAAATTAATGCGCTGCAGGGCACCAAACAAGAAATTACTGCATCCTACAGCTTGGCGTGAGAGCTCCAGGTAGCAAAAATCCTCAACCTGAACTCATGGTGACGTGTCTAATTTTTGCTGCCCCTGGCGTGGAGAAATTAATATGTAACTGGCAATGTTGCCTTCTTTACAGCTTCAGACTTATCAAAGAAGCCAAATGTCCCATCGATTTGCAGAAGCTGCAAACAAACTGGACTTTATAACTTTTCCACTTAGAATGCCTGCTTACACAGCTGGGTATAAGTGGAGTGCATGGGGCCACACCTTCACCACTTTGCACAAAAAAATGACGTGGGGACAGCAGGCAATCTGGCTCACCAAACCAGAGAAATTGTTGAGCTAAAGGCAAATGAAGGTTGGGCAGGATGGAAGGATTGAAAAAGCTTAATAGCCTCTTTTTAAATAAAACGTATGATTGGTTGTCAGTGCTAATGAGCACTTGTTGACGTGCTCCACAGTTGCTCTAATTATGCTGGAAAATGTCAACTGCCTTTGGGTTTGCACAAGATTGTGAAGTGGGATACCAAACAGCAAAATTACGGATAATAAGATTTGGATGTAATTGTTGTTACACGATGTTATATACATTTTTACATGTTTTCATTCTAATTTCTAATGCTTACCCTTGTCATGCTTGAAAAATCATTGAAGCATGCAGCCAGCGATGTCGTTTAAACATCTGGTCTGTATTGTTTTCCTGTGGTAGCGTTATGGCTTATTACAAACACATTTGTGAGAACAGCTTATGCATGGGCAAGGGCCATATAGTAGCCTACACCTATCCGTTTCATGCATGAATGAGGATGCTCACCTGGACGTTGTCAGTTGCAAAAGGATCAAAAAATGCACCCTCCTTCATGTATTGCACGAGCTGCTGCAGCTTTTCTTGGCGGAAATTGATGTCTATGATGACAGGGTACAAAATACCAAAGCCTGCAACCATAGAACGTAGTAATCCACAATTTCTAGGAAATTGTGAACGCACATGTCCGATATAGAGCTGTCAGTAAGAGCATCCAATTTCATGCAATTGAATGCTAATCCAAAATAAATGGCATTACATAGCACTGTGCACGCCTGGAAAATATCCCATTACATGCCATATTGCAACTTTTGACATTTAAATGCCTGCACGACCATCTTCGTCATTCTTTGAATGGAACACCAAAACCCAAATATTGAGTTAGAAGGGGGCCTATCTTCTTCATGGGCATGTAAGTGAACATCCTGTGCTCTTTTTTGCCTCAGAAAAGCGCAACAGATGCTCATGCACGCAAAAACCATTTCATGTGCAAATGTCAATGCTAGCATAAGAAAGAAGCGCAAATCATCCCTCATCCAACAGCTTTTCATTCAAAGTATCCCGTTCCTCTGTTGCAGCAGTGGCAGCAGCACAAGCAGCAGAAGCTGTTGAAAAAGCATCAGTAAGTTGTATTTGACAGCTGCTACAAAGCTATTGATTTACCTGGCAGAAGCTTTGGGAAAAAACCGTATGGTACCCCTTGCTGGTTGACTTGGCCAGAAGCCTTAGTTGTGTTATACCTGCAGACAAAGAAAGGGCAAAGTTGGGAACAGCAAAAGGTAAGACACGCTTCTGGTCATATGAGCAGACCCACTTGTTTTCATGAATTTGGAACATTCTGTTTAGCAGTTTGATGGGTCATTGGGACACCAGCACTTGACAAGCATGGCATGTTCAAGCGCCAACCGGCCAGCTTACCAGTCACTTGGGCTGAGGGCTACCTACAGAGCAAAAGCACAAGGCAGGGCGGTGAAGGGTGGGTATGAAGCTGGAAATCAAAGGCTTTGCAGTGACTTGCACTTGCTTAGCATGCACGTGTTTTGGCTGGGATGCAAAAGCAAAACGATTTTGCGTACACTCACATCTGGGGAAAACATGGCGGAGGTGTTGACAAAGACAGGGTTAACACCGATTGGAGATGGCAGCCTCTGCGCGCCTGTGCTGCCTCCAGCCGCCTTTCCCCTGTTTGTCTCATGGGACATCCTGGCATTCACTCGAGCAGTGCTGCACTCTGCTGACAGACCCACTGCCAAGCCCTCGTCACTGCACATCCAGGAGAAGCGCTTGCCCCCGGGTAGCAAGCTTGTGAGAGGGCGACGCTGCTGCAGGATGGCAGCACCAATAAGCACCTGCTGCTGCGCTCGAACACCCACTCTGCGCTGCATGCCGCTGGTTTGCTTGAGTGCTGCTGTGGAGGTGACTGATCTTAAGCGGACATCGTCTCGAGTCTGCAGCCAATTGCAATCAACAATCTTTGTTGGTTCCTTCAGGGTTTGGCAATTGTGGGGTCCAATTGGTGTGAGCACTCTGATTCAAGGGGGGGGGGGCCTTTTAAGAGGAGCAGCAACTCCCAGGCTAAATCACCATAGCAACCAAGGGGTAAGAGGCGCTGACCTTTGCTTGAACATTGTGAAGGCAAGGAGGCAAGAGCTTGTCCCATGCTTAAATTGGCAAGAAAACACAGGACAGCTAACTGTTCTCAATTGTGGGAAACACAGATTTGGAGCAAATATTCTGGGGGCTCACTTGGCCTATGTTGCCGGGCATGCTCCGTCTCTTGTTTAACTTGACAAACAAGGAGATAAATGGTTTCCTGTGTCAAGACAAGAACCATATGTACAGATTCTTTTATCAGACACGGTCACAATTCTTAATGCTGTGTGGTTATGTATCACCGGAGCCCGATCACCCAGGATACCGGGCTGTAGGCCTCTTGCAGTTCCTTTTCTCTTGTTTCTCTTTTTAAAATGAATAAGGCCAACCATTAATGATCTTCATAAGTGCCATGTCCACCAACAAAATGATGAGAATCTGAAGGACCAAGATCACTGCCCCTGGCCTCAGATCACCCCAAAAGGGCCCAGAGCTCCAATCTGGGATCATTTCTACCCTAGGATCAAGTGCTTGCAACCCACATACATCATGCCAACATTCTGCATATTCGAGAAGGTCAAAGTTAACCTCTTAGGTACCCACTGTCAGAGGGCGGTCACCAATGTGTGGGATTCCCTGAGGCTTCATTTCAAAAACATTCAAGCATGGGTGTTACTGGATCAAAGTTTATCAACACAAAGAGGGTATGCTTAGTAGATAACAACAATTTTGGTCTGGTAACATCCATGCGTTCTGAGGTATAGTTAGACCAAGATCAGGTGAGCCCTTGCCGCCAATTTCAATGATGCAGACAGATCCAGTCACTTATAAGACAATGTCCTATAGCAGGGGCATATTCAAGGTATGCAGGAAGTGTTCCAGGGAAGTGCTTTGGAGTTGGAGGAAATCAATTCGAAAAAGCATGCCAGATGCCATGTTTGGCCGATACCTTACAAATACATATATAACGTCAGGTGCATGCAGAAAGGTCCCCAAGGGCTAGGGCAAATCTTCAGCCATTGTAGGCACCACCTGTTGCCGCCTGACGTCCAATTGACCCCATGCCTTCACCAATATTCAACAATTTAGCTGTATGGGTTTAAGAGGTCAGATGGCCGCAATGAGGGAGAATTTGGGACACCTTCTGGCCTGGGACGGAAGAACCCCAGCCACTCTCCCAGCCATCGGATGGTGCGAGGCCCACTCCTGTGATAGCTTTACCAATCCTGAATGCTCAGGTCTCATGACGACAGCCAGTTGACCCCGACACCCCAGCATGCGGCGCTCTCTCTCTCCTCACCGCCACACGCACAAGAGGCACCCTTCCTTTATTCATTGATGAAGATTGTCCCCGTTACACACAAACGTCGAATGTGCAGAAGCAAATGCTCTGAGGGCTTCAGCAGGCCCATAAAAATTCAACAGACGATTAAACATGGGTGACATCCCTCTGACCTTTGGCGCTGATTCTGTTCCTTCTTTGAAGGGAAACGGCTGACATACTGTATCTGTCCAGGTCATCCCTGCAACCAGATCCCCCAAACAGTATCTCTAAGCCATGCTTGCTTTTTGCATGCACCACTATTTACCCTAGCATACCAGACATCCTTTCATGCGCCAAGCATTGAGGGTTGCTGACAAGTAGGCAGTGGAGGTGCTCTGTGTGGCTCAGAGGCTGTATTGCACCAGTTTTGGCAGAAACATGTGGATTTTCAAACCTTCCAACAAATGATCAGCGCTCCTGGACTTAAGCTGCCCTGCTTGTGTAATGATGCTGCAATGTCAGATTTTGCGAAGGGGCACAGGGGGAGCGTACTGGGTTGAAGGTGCAGGTGTGGTAGGAAGACATTTGCAGCTTGCCCACGCGACGAGCTCCCCACCCCCCTGATTTAAAACAACGTTGAGGGGTGATGTAATGCTTCTAACAAAACTTGAATGAGGACAATCAGTGGCTTGTCTGAAAATTGGCACGCTGCTTTGTGCAAGGAATCTTCCTTGCAGCATTCTCTCTTCTTATTACTTTTCTTGCTGGAGAGCTTGGCCCTGCCAAGCGGAAACCCGGTCAGCTTTGCACCAAGGTGAGGGGTGTAATAATACTTCCAACAAAAGTTGAATGGAAAACATCTTGGTCTGGCTGGAATTTGGTACATTATTTATAGGGTTCCTCCTGCCTTTTTGCTTGATTTTGCACTTTTTGCTGTCCAGCTCAACCCTGCCGGATTCAATCAGGTCAGCTTTGCAACAGAGGTGAGGGGTATATAGCAAATATTTTTTTTGGAATTGACAAGTTGCGGATTGGTGGAGTGGCTGAGGAACGGCACCTGTCTCGGTATGGTTCCAGCTCCCTGTTTTCATTCCTGCGGCCACCACTCCAACCCACAGCACACTCTTAGTACCTGCTTGTACACTTTGTAATCAATTATCGCACTTTGTAGGTCCTGTGATTATGCAATAATGCACACTTTAATGATGTCCCAGACAAATAGGTTTCTTTCAATACCAGACAGCTGGAACACACAGTGGTCGGGGTCAATACAACAGGATCCTACCTCAAAATGGCCAGGATGGTCCATGAGTAGCTTGAATCCGGCTTGCTTGTTCACAACCTGGCGCTCATTTTGTGCTGCAAATCCAGGACAGGTACGGTACAAACGTATACAAGTGGCTTTGCATCTAACAAGTGGGTGGAGCTATTTCCTAGAAAACGGGAACCCGCAAACACACATGTTACTTTTTTTTGTTCCCAAATGCCATTTGATCTTGCTGACCTTGCTGAATCTTCATGTACAACACTTGAATGGCAAAAGAATGGGCATGGTTGAGGTTGCAGGGAGGGGCACCCTTCTGTGCGCATAGCAAAAGTGCACCGACCTCCGGCTTCTGGAGCTGGCAAAGTGAAAGTGAATTGGGTGCTGGATCCGCTCCGCTGACTCTGTACGCATCCTTGGACTGATTGAGGAACGTCTGTGGAATCCACTGCCTCAGGCGTTTGAGAGCCCAGAGCAAATGTTGAAGTCATGTGTTCAGCCAGCCGATTGAGTTGATTGTCTGCTGATTCCCTGTGGACGTAAGAGCAAGCCAAGAAAGCAAATGTTGAGCACTTGTTTTGCTTTGGGATTTTCCCATCAAAGCACACCAGCACTCTGTACTTCTTACTGCCAGCTTGGATTGCCGTTTGCTCTGCCATGTATGCACATGGGCTACCATGCGCACGTTCAAGGCAAGCAAAAGTACGGGCGCTGCCACGTGCAAGCACGTGGAATCATGGGCGCACATACTCAAACACACACACATTCACACACACACACACACACACACACACACACACACACACACACACACACACACACACACACACACACACACACACCATAAAGTTGAGAGGTT
>OU611762.1:3307175-3502352 GCA_914767535.2 Dunaliella primolecta
TTTTGAACCTTAATCAGTAGAGTGTTGTAACCTGTGTGATGCCCCAGGTGAAACCCAAGATGCCACATTTTTTCCCAATCCACACACCTTTCAAAGTTTGTGTTTGCTCTCTGCATCGCAAATATGCATCTCTGTGAGATTCTTCCATTCTGATCTGTTTCCTCCCATCGGTGTCCTTGCTTTTTTTCCATTGGCCAAGTACACGACCATTTGGTAAGTTTGCTCTTCCCAATCAAAGAACTACCAACCTATTCCCTTCCATCACGGATTTCTTTTCTGTACTGGACAACCTAGCAGCCAAGTGTCTAGATTGGAGCCTTGTTCCATCTGTAATCTAATCTGTAGGGACAGGTGCAGGACTTAACTTGCAACGCGCGTGCATTTTTGGTGGGGACCAAAATAAGCTTCTAATCATATGTTACCGACACAGTCAGATAAAAAAGCACGACTCAACTTCTTCTCACCAATCCTCCTTTGCATTTTTTTCAAAACACAATCACTGTATAAATTCAATTGGCCAGCAGGATCAAACTACAAAACTTCATTGGTTTGCCTTGGTATCACAGGAGACACACCTAGATAATTCCATGTAGAAAAAAAGGCTGTTGACAAAATGCACATGCAGATGCGTAAGTAACTTTAGACGCTTAACTTTCCTCAGCATCATTACCTGGAAGTCTAATGCAATAACTCCACAATTTTTGATGCCATCTTGCGAGCATGGTGCCGCAAAGGGGTTGCTCCACGCAGAATTTTTCAGAGCAGGATCGCGCTGCAAAGATTAAGGGGAAGCTACAGAGCTCAAAGTAAAATTTTACAGAGAGCAAGAGGAGAATTAGAGGGCGCAGATAGGCTCAGATGGATCAAGCTGCTCATGCACTAAGTGCAATTCAGACGCTGCGACACACACAACCTTCGGAAAAGTTGGTGAATTGCCGCGCAAAGCAAAGTGGCATAATATTTCTAAAGAAAGTCAACTGGCCTATATTGCCAGACATGCTCTTTCTTGTGTTACTTTCTCAACCTAACCATGCCAGACATTATGTTCCTAAAACAAGTTTATTGGACAAATAATGATGAGAAACGGAGGAACTCAGATCACTCTTCTGGCCTCAGGTCACCTAAAAATCGCCCACAGCTCCACCCTGAAACAATTTTCACACCAAAACATGCTTTTAACGTCCATGCAATATGCTTATATCCTGCATATTCGAAAAAAGTAAAGGAGGAAGTCAAAACCTGACCTTTTTTTGCACCCCTTGTGGTGGATCTTCTTCAAAACAAAAGGCTGAAATCCTGTACCTGACCAACCACTGGTTCTTTTCACTTCATTTTTTTGCAACGATAGTCACTTGATATGGGGGATCTAAATCATTGAAAAATCCACCTGTTTTGGTGCCACACGTGGTCCAGAATGGAGATTTGGCAGTGAAGAGTAGGGTTAACGCCGCGGCTAGTTTGGCATGTGTGCCACAACCGGTACCTCTGAAACCCTAATGCTACAAAAACTCAAGTTTGAAAGTGCCAGTTGGGGCACACATATGCAGGGAGCATGCAAAAATCTTCTGTTCTCAGGCCTCAGATAACCCCCTCCGTGCGGTTTCCCTTAAAGCAGCATAGCCCTCCTTTTTAAATGCCATAAGGTGCGCATGTAGAAGAGCCGTATCAGCACCCCACGCATCAACCCCGAACGCTCACCGCTTTAAGTCCATATGCTTTATTCAGCACGTGTCCTCTGGGAGAGGCGTCCACTTCGCCATCCTGCAGCAACTGTCGGCCGCCATCTTGCAGCAACTGCTCTGCACTGTCGAATCCCACTATAGGTATCCCATCCTCCCAACCATAGGGCAACTGCCGCACTGTTTTGTTGTTGAAAGGTTCCTCCTCCAAAAAAAGCAGCTGCAGGCGGGGAGCTTCTTTTGTGGGCCCTTGCAGCTGGCTGAGTGTTGAGCAATCGACCTGGACAGACAAGTAGGAACAGGAGCACAAGTTATGAATTTGGATACCTGCCATGAATGCACTGCTGCTCAATCGTGACTCAATCGTTGCTCTACAGCATCATTCTCATATGTAAGATGATGCCCATCATGACTACTTTGCTGCCCTACAACACAACATCCTTTCCATATGCAGCATGACCACGTTTATGTCATGGAATCTATTCCGTAAAGCAGACCGTGCCTTGTGCGGCATTGCATCTCTGATTGGAGCTTGCATTGCCTGGCCAATGCAGCCAGCATGTAAATGTGGACGCGAAGGGAAAGGTTGCATAGAACGGGAAACTTGAGAATAGCTGAGACTCACCTCCACACATCTGCCCTCACAAAAGAAGGGGCCTGCGCTGCCTTCACAAGGGTCTCTGATTTCAACCAGGCGTATAGCCTGTGCCTTTTGGTTGCTAGCATCAAAAACAGTGAAGGGGAGCTCAAACACTGTCCCAACCTGCGCGGCAATGCAGTTGCATGCAGCTATTGGGAAGGATGCAGATTTTTATCCATCCTGGCAGTGGGTTTCTGTGCATGTGAAGGTGCTGGAGGTAAGTTATGTAGCAAGATTTACAATTACTAGCAGGAGCACACAATCTTACCAATGTGTATCCGTATGAGCATGAGAGACAAAGAGTCCCGCAAAAGGGGAAGGTAGGAGAACACAGGGCAAGTTTTTAGCACGACGAAAAATTGAATTGAGCGCACTTCTGCTGAGGTGTCCAAGGAGCATGCCTGCAACCCCACGATGTCAAACCTAGACGTTGAGCTGCACACTGCAGAATTGGTGCAGCTCGGGGAAGGGCAAGCCAAGACCTGCATGAAATGTGATAGATGATCACCATGAGAGCGCAACAACCTTACAACCAGCCGCAAAAGATGATTGGAACAAGTCGAGGCAGAGAGAGAAGATGAGAACAAAGCTAAGTAATGGATGATGCTCAGGATGGCACGGGCAGGGTGCCAAGTTTTGATCAGCACAGCAGCAAAGGATAGGGGCGCTGCAGCCAGCTCCTCATGTAAACAAATTAAAGTTGTGTGTAATGACGTGTGCAAAGTAAGCTATTTTTGGCACCTAAAAGCACGAGCTCTTGGAGTCATGACGAAGCAAACGTAAGACAAGAATAGAGTTCAACATGCTCATGTTTCCTGGAGTTGTATCTCCTTGACACCTGGCTGGACAAATCTCTGCCATTTCCATCATACGCTGCTGCTCCAGGCTCGCAGAGCCCACTTCCTGTTGCTGGTTCAGGACAGGCCTTGTACTCCAAAAAGCGACGGATGGGAACAAAGGTGGGAGTTGTTGGAAGACCTAGGTGCACAGAGAGGAAAGTGATGGAAGTGATTACTGCACCATGAGCACTCAAATGCAAAGAAGTTGAATAAAGCGTTCAAGGTGCGGCGTTATATTATAGCTGTGATACATACTATATATGTTAATACATTTTTCTTAATGCATTATTCTTGATCATGACTATTAAAGGCCGGTGTCACGTGTATTGCACAAGCATACATAAAAGTGAAGTAGGTAGGAGAGGGGGGCGGGGAGACCCTGAAAAAGATGGCATCGATGTGTCCTCCAAGAAGAGCTGCAGCAGAAACTCAGCGTTGAGTCATCAGCGTGTATCCTTGTAATGAGATTATATTTTGACTTGGTACATCCAACGATTGGTAATGGTATTTGAGGAATTGACAATTGTTGTGAGCAATACGTGGATTAAGGGATGCATAGAATGTGGCAATAAAGAGGAATTAGGTAGGCTTAAACCCTTGGCACATTGCTCTGTACCTTCTCAATTTGTACGTGCTCTACTCATCCTTCATGATCAACTGCAAGATCTGAAGATAAAAAAAACAATAATCAGGCTCATAAAAACGTGCAACAGAAATGCTCTGCATATGCACCTTGCTGCTGTTTCCCAGATGCTCAACAAGTATGCAATGTCATTCTAGCAGTGCTTTTGATTTCCACGATAAGTTTAGGGCTCAATGGACGGCTTCGTGGCTGCAGCGTTTTCTGTGTGCTTCTGTGCCTGCGCATTCTTGTAGGCCTTTTTGTTAACGCTTGAATGTATGCTCATTCTTTGTACCAGAATTGTGGAGGATCTAAATGTGTTACACTTAAAGAGTGAACATGTCCTGAGCTAGCATCGGCACTTACTAGGGCATTGAAGCGGCTTTTGCTGCGCTGGCTGACCTCGTCAAAAGGCTTCTTAAGCTTAACGCACCTTGAAAAGATGGATCGCTACACATGCGTCCGATACTTTTTCACACTAAAGGGATCGTGCAGGATTTAATAGTTCCTTCTCGGACATCAAGGGTTGCATGTAGCTTCAACTTTGTCCCTGTGGTGTCAAAGCCTGGACTTTCTCAGAAAGCTTCTGCCTTATAATGGCAGCTTTTGCCAAGAAATGCAGGGCCTTACTTTGAGAGGCATGGCTGCCAGAGTAGCGTGCACATCTGCATGCTCGTCTACATTCACCTGGAACATCCATAAGCTTGATAGAAGGCTTTGAGCTTAGACCCCCAGATTCGACTCCTGGGCCCAAAAGCGAGCATTGCATGGCATCTGCATGGTTGCAAAAGTAGGCACGAAGGATCGGCGTTGTTCATCTGCGCACGCACATCATGCCTCAGCTTCAAACTTTAATAACATGGGCTTCAATGATAGATGACAGCTTGACACCAGGGAGAGTGTTGGACAAAAAGAAAAAGAGGGTCATGCCTACTAGGTGCTTTGATGTGCGCTAGAATGAAGGAAACATTACAGATGCGCGCTAGAATGAAGGAAACATTACTGATGTGCGCTAGAATGAAGGAAACATTACTGAAGGAAACATTACAGATGGGCGCTAGAATGAAGGAAACATTACAGATTTATATCACAGGTGGTCACTTCAGGCTGGTCAGCCCCACGCTCTTCAATGTGGATGCAAGGAACACCAGTGTGCTGCTTCATGCGATATCACAAAAAAACACAGAGCCAGGCTGCCCGGCCTTACCTTGCACACAATCCCCATTGTCACAAGCAGCCATCCCATTGCCGCACTTCGCAGCCACAAACAGAGTCCTTGCCACTTCCTGTGGATTTGAGGACAATCCTGCATCATTGGACACCTGCATACAACACACGTGTGAGCAGCTTACTCATCAGTGGGAGGTCACATCTTGGGACGTCGGTGGAACAAGCTCACATCTTCATGACCTTTGCTTTCAACAAGCATGGACAGAGGTTGCTGGTCTTCAGCATGCTACGCGTCAATGCACATCATCAGTTTGACCAGCTTTGTGTACTTGACAATTGGAATTTACGGCGAGGAGGGTGACTCTACTCACAGTATTTGCAGGCACTTACACCTAGAATATGATGTGCATAAAGCCACTGATTTTAGGGAGCATAGGACCAGTACTTTGGAGCTCATAAGCACCAAGTCTCACTATAATCCCCACACCTGGAAAACAATACGCCAAACTCCTGGGATTTCAGTGTTGAGTCCACAAGCCGCCAGGTCGTCGTTTATGAAGGTGATTGGCTCTGCACGAGCATCTACCTCCTGCATTCAAAGGGGCAGACAAATAGCCACAAACAAAAGAGTTTCAACAGTTTCTGGCTTAGAATTGGTAGTGCAATGCAGCATGAACTTATGTTAACTGAAGGGCAGAATCACATGAATGCCGCTTTTGTCATGATTCAAAAGCCGTGCTACTACAGAGGTTAAATTGAATTCATGGCTCCAATCAACAATGATGAGGAGTTGGAGAGTAGGTGGAAGCAGGAAGGAGCATTTCTGACACATGGGCGACCATCAAAAGAAGTAAATCGTGTGTCTGCATGTGTGCTCCATACTAGCCATTTGATCGTGATGATACGCTGTCCTCATGAAGAGGCGCCCCTTGTCAAGCCGAACTATCGCACTTAACACCCCCTGTGCCTTTCCAGGTCCTGAAAGTGTGTTGGCTAGCTGTTCCTTCCTTTTGCAGCAGCTACCGAAAAGGAGGGTGCGGTGAGGTGCAGTGTGTGGCTGTCAGGAATAAACGCCAGCAGATCAAAACAGGCGCCATTCCTCAGCCACGTTACCAACCTAATGAAAAATTTTGATAACTATCTCGGTGTCAGCCAACTCCGGTGCAGAGCTGGGCTGGATTTCAGCCTACTCCAGATAAATTGCTCTGAGTCAGGGAACATAACAGCTTGCCAATTTCCAGCCAGGCCACCAATTCAGCCCATCCAAATTTCAATAGAAGAATCATGTCCAGGCTGCAGCTCTGTGCACAAATGGGGGAACAAGAGTGCAGCATGGACAAGCTGGCAGAGGCCCTTCCTTCCGCACCCACACCCTTCCCAACCGGTGCCCCCCACCAGCACGCATTCCCTGCACCCTCAGGCAAAGCATGGCATCACAGCATGACGAGACGACCTAAGAGCAACTGAAGTCCAGGATCGTTGGTTAGTTGGTGCTAGTCGGAGCATGCACTTTTTCCTGCCAAAACGGTTGCAGAACAGTGTGAAGCCGCATGTAGTAACCTCCACATGCCAACTTGACAGCAAACATCAATGCCTGGGGCATAAAAGGATGTGGGGTGTGCTTGGGGTGCACAAGGACACGTGCACCCCAAGTCCTTGTGCACCCCAAGTGTCTTTGTGCACCCCAAGCACACGTGCAGGCGGCATGAAAAGTTTAGAGAAGATGATGGAGAAAGGGCCTGGATGTTCAATGTTGGTCATGAAGGGGGTCCAGCCGTGGGGACGACCAGCCCCTTCAAGAAGTACTATGCTTGCTCGCTGGGTACTTCTTGGCATGCGCACTGAAACTTACATCTCCCTTGCTGCCAAGACTCAGGATGGTTTGACGGCAGCATTCACATGTCAGCGTCATGAAAATTGATGGCACGCACGCAAGCCGACATCCAACAGGTGTCCAGCAGCTGCTCATTTTCTACCCCACCTTTGCTCCTTGGATGGATTCCAAAAAACATGTCGCTTTAATTCTTCCTGCGAGGTCTCCTTGCACAGAATCCAGAGCCCTGGCACCCCTGCAATTATCAATTTTGTTACTTCAGCATATGGGCAACGCAAACACTTCCATCAAATACTTCAAACACAGTTGCCAAAACAACTTTATGCCATGCAAAACCTTAAGATTCAATAGCCGCCCTTTCCCAAAAAAAAGCCTGCTGGAGTAACTACATGCTTATAAAGGATCACATGTGCATCAAACAAACAAGTCTAATCTAATTTAAATGAATGGGTGTGGGAGCCTTTGCACCCAATTTCCACAATCCTCCACAGGAGAGTGCCTCCAAACAGGAATCAGTACAAGATCCAATGTAGCACACTTACCAATCACACGGTTTGCCAGTCTCCAACTGGGCAGGGCTGCAGCGAGTGTACGCATCTCCTTGCACAATTTGCACTTGTGCAGGCCCATTGAGCCCTAATGAGGGGCGTGAGCGGTCCTTGTTTCCTTCCCCTGCGGCAAACAGGGTCGACATTGTTTTGTAGCCGCTTTTGTTATTATTGAGCGCAGCTGCGACTCATGCAACCCTTGGTCATTCTAAATAATATGGTCAGTCAGTCTCAGTCCAAGCTGTCATATGTTGGCCAAAAGATGCACATATTGGAACATGACCGACTCACGCATCATCTGGCTGCTGGAAATAAGGGAGAACTCACGGAGGCACACTTATGGGCACTCAGCAAGAGCCGCAACATTAATGCATTGTGTGTCATGATAAATGAAAATTAGCAAGCCAGGAAGATAGATGCCTCTGTATCTTGCCAGATTGGAAAGAAAATGCCTGGCACATAGACCAGAAGTAGCCTTGAAGCAACGGCAGGAAAGAGTGAGCAGCACCTCAAGTTATCCCTGCCATGACAGGGAGATGCGACGATCAAAAGTACAATGCAAGCCTGTCCAGCAATGCAACTGAGCGTTGTGTCATGAAGCAAACTACAATCAATGGCTTGCTTGCTTACTCATGACAAGCAGTCCACCATCCAGCATATCCTACCTGCTGGGAACCCCTGGAAGCTGACTCCAAGACACAAGCCATCGGTGGAACAGCTATACTCTTTTGTCCCATCTGTATTCTCGTCCTCGCACTTGCGTTCGCCCTACGAATGGGCACCAAGCAATGTTCATTAACACAAGATTCAAGAGTGAGAATTGTGGCAGCTCATCAGCTTAGTTTGAATAAACCTCCACTGTGTGCATCGCAACATAAGCATGTAACATCAATGCCAAAAACAGGCTTGAGTAACATCTGCAAGGCCCTTAGAAATGACAAATAAGAACTGCTCATACTTGCTCTTACCTCAGTACAGTCGAAATGTACCAGGCGTAGAGCAGGCTGTACAGTAAACCCAAGCGCATCAGCAAGGCTGTATCGGACTACGTATGGTTGGCTTGGAGGAGTTGGGTGGTTCGCATAAGGAATCCCAAGTGTATTACCGATGCTCGATTGCTCTAATACATTAGAGTCACCCCACCGAAGCAGCTGTGATGTAACCTGCATCACAATGTGTCACCATTCAGAGCAAAAGGTACTATCATAAAATGAACAAAATTGGAGGGGACAGCTTCCCAAAAAAAGGGTATGTTTATCACGTGCTCCTAGCATAGGGCCCTCTTTGAATTGGACAGTTGTGCTGGAAGCTTTCTGTGATTTCATTCCAAGGTTACTCAAGAAGCATGTCTAATCAGCTGTGGCGTGTAAATGTTTATATCGCTATTGAATCCCCCTCCCAGATCACCTCCTGCGCTAGATTGGGTGACATTAGGTGACCTGGAGTTCTCTTACCAATTGAGTATTATTGCAGAAGTTTCCTGGCGACTTGGAGTCCTGCTTATCCCTGGTGACCTAGAATTGATTGGTGATTTAGAGCCCTCTTACAGGACAAGTACCATTGCAACAGTAATGGAGTGAATAGCAGTGGTTGGTCAGATACAGAAATAATGTGGTTTCCCTTTAAAACAATTAGCCCGAGTGAGGCAAAAGGGGCCAACTTTTGAACTCCTTTTTCGTTTTTTTCAAACAGAGGTTGTTGGCATGGTATCTGGAGGTCGCAAATGCTTACTTCTGAAAGTTAAAAGTGGTCCCAAGGTGGAGGCCCTTTTTGGGTGATCTGAAGCCAAGAAAAAAGTCTGAGACCATTGGGACTGTTTTTGTAAACGTGGTTTCCTTGAAGCGATAACGGTCAGCAAAGATGGATATGAGGGGGAAAAACATGAAAGAGCACATCCAGCTTTGTAGCAGTGCAATCCACCTCTCATGACGACATCTTGCATCTCACGACAACGTCTTGCATCTCAGACCTCTTGCAAAAGCAAGTCCTGCTCATCCAGCAGCAACCCAGGCAGGCAGGTGAAGCAAGGTGCTGACAACCTCACCTGCCACTCTGGGACTCCAGGGAATGCATCGTGAAGCACATCTGCTCCTGGGTCATGCACAGTTGCTCCCTCCCCAACTGACACTGTGAGCCTAGTCACCACTGTGGGAAGCTTTTGGCCAGCACCTAAAGGGTCTGCAGCATCTGCGTTTGCCTCCTCCCAAGGCTCTCGTGGTGCAAGGCGCAGGACAAAGTCGGCCTCTTCCACCTCCTGTTCAGCACAAGGGAGGAAAGGGAGCGTCCGTTTCGGCCACTTGAGGGGGTACCTTGATGTTCAAGCAGCTGGAGCTGTGATCACACATGCTGCAAGCACCATCTGGACAAACCTTGCACATGGTTCAAAGACAAAAAAAGGCATGCAAGCCATACCGGAGGCAAGGGAGGTGGCTGCAGATTCACAGGAGGGGGAGCAGAGGGTGCAATAGGAGCTGGAGGCAGGGGGTTGACTGGTGCAGGGGGTGGGGAAAACAAGCTGAAGGGGGGTGGAAAGTGTGGGTTGGCAACAGGAGGTCCACATGGATCAGGTGTCAAGGGTGGCATGGGTGGCGAGGGAGGGAGTTGAGGGGGGATTTGGGGTGGCAGGCTGGGAAGTGATGGAGGAGACATAAACAAGTTGGAGGGAGGTGCTGGTGGTGGGTTGGTGGCAACATGTGGAGCTGGAGGATCGGGCATGGCTGAGAATGGCGTGGGTGGAGGGGGGGATGGGGTGCCAGGTGATGGTGGCAAGGGTGTGGAAGGCTCAGGCGAGGATGGTGAGGGTGAGGAAGGCTCAGGCGGTGATGGCAAGGGTGGGTGGGGTGATGGTGGAGAGGGGAAAGGGGTGCCAGGGGGTGGTGGCGAGGGTGATGAAGGCTCAGGCGGTGGTGGCAAGGGTGAGGATGACTCAGGCAGTGGTGGCAAGGGTGGAGAGGGGAAAGGGGTGCCAGGGGGTGGTGGTGGTAAGGGTGGTGATGGTGAGGAAGGCTCAGGCGGTGGTGGCAAGGGTGAGGATGACTCAGGCAGTGGTGGCGAGGGTGGAGAGGGGAAAGGGGTGCCAGGTGGTGGTGGTGGTGGTGGTAAGGGTGGTGATGGTGAGGAAGGCTCAGGCAGTGGCGGCGAGGGTAAGAGGGGCGATGGTGGAGAGGGGAAAGGGGTGCCAGGTGGTGGTGGTGGTGGTGGTGGTACTAGTGATGATGGTGAGGAAGGCTCAGGCAGTGGCGGCGAGGGTAAGAGGGGCGATGGTGGAGAGGGGAAAGGGGTGCCAGGTGGTGGTGGTGGTGGTGGTGGTGGTGGTGGTGGTGGTGGTACTGGTGATGATGGTGAGGGAGGCTCAGGCAGTGGCGGCGAGGGTAGGAGGGGCGATGGTGGAGAGGGGAAAGGGGTGCCAGGTGGTGGTGGTGGTGGTGGTGGTGGTGGTGGTGGTGGTGGTGGTACTGGTGATGATGGTGAGGAAGGCTCAGGCAGTGGCGGCGAGGGTAAGAGGGGTGATGGTGGAGAGGGGAATGGGGTGCCAGGTGGTGGTGGTGGTGGTGGTGGTAAGGGTGGTGATGGTGAGGAAGGCTCAGGCAGTGGCGGCGAGGGTAAGAGGGGCGATGGTGGAGAGGGGAAAGGGGTGCCAGGGGGTGGTGGTGGTGGTACTGGTGATGATGGTGAGGAAGGCTCAGGCAGTGGCGGCGAGGGTAAGAGGGGTGATGGTGGAGAGGGGAATGGGGTGCCAGGTGGTGGTGGTGGTGGTGGTGGTGGTAAGGGTGGTGGTAAGGGTGGTGATGGTGAGGAAGGCTCAGGCAGTGGCGGCGAGGGTGGGAGGGGCGATGGTGGAGAGGGGAAAGGGGTGCCAGGGGGTGGTGGTGGTGGTGGTGGTGGTACTGGTGATGATGGTGAGGAAGGCTCAGGCAGTGGCGGCGAGGGTGGGAGGGGCGATGGTGGAGAGAGGAAAGGGGTGCCAGGGGGTGGTGGGGGTGGAGGTGGGGGTGGTGGTGGTGGTGGTAAGGGTGGTGATGGTGAGCAAGGCTCAGGCAGTGGCGGCGAGGGTGGGAGGGGCGATGGTGGAGAGGGGAAAGGGGTGCCAGGGGGAGGGGGGGATGGAGGTGGTAGTGGTAGTGGTGGTGGTGATGGTGGTGAAGGAATAGGTGATGGTGGAAAGGGTGAGGAAGGCTCAGGCGGTGGGTGCGAGGGTGGGAGGGGCGATGGTGGAGAGGGGAAAGGGGTGCCAGGGGGTGGTGGTGATGGAGGTAAAGGCTGAGGCGATGGTGGAAAGGGTGAAGAAGGCTCAGGTAGTGGTGGCGAGGGTGGGAGGGGCGATGGTGGAGAGGGGAAAGAGGTGCCAGGGGGTGGTGGTGGTGAAGGCTCAGGCGGTGGTTGCGAGGGTGGGTAAGGCGATGGTGGAGAGGGGAAAGAGGTGCCAGGTGGTGGTGGTGGTGGTGGTGGTGGTGATGGTGGAGAGGGGAAAGGGGTGCCAGGGGGTGGTGGTTGTGGAGATAAAGGCTGAGGCGATGGTGGAAAGGGTGAAGAAGGCTCAGGCGGTGGTTGCAAGGGTGGGTAAGGCGATGGTGGAGAAGGGAAAGGGGTGCCAGGTGGTGGTGGTGGTGGTGGTGGTGGTGATGGTGGAGAGGGGAAAGGGGTGCCAGGGGGTGGTGGTGGTGGAGGTAAAGGCTGAGGCGATGGTGGAAAGGGTGAAGAAGGCTCAGGCAGTGGTGGCGAGGGTGGGAGGGGCGATGGTGAAGAGGGGAAAGGGGTGCCAGGGGGTGGTGGTGGTGGTGAAGGCTCAGGCGGTGGTTGCGAGGGTGGGTAAGGCGATGGTGGAGAGGGGAAAGGGGTGCCAGGTGGTGGTGGTGATGGTGATGGTGATGGTGGAGAGGGGAAAGGGGTGCCAGGAGGTGGTGGTGGTGGTGGTGGTGGTGGTGATGGTGGAGAGGGGAAAGGGGTGCCAGGGGGTGGTGGTGGTGGAGGTAAAGGCTGAGGCGATGGTGGAAAGGGTGAAGAAGGCTCAGGCAATGGTGGCGAGGGTTGGAAGGGCGATGGTGGAGAGGGGAAAGGGGTGCCAGGGGGTGGTGGTGGTGGTGAAGGCTCAGGCGGTAGTTGCAAGGGTGGGTAAGGTGATGGTGGAGAGGGGAAAGGGATGCCAGGTGGTGGTGGTCGTGGTGGTGGCGGTGGTGATGGTGGTGGTGGTGGTGGAGAGGGGAAAGGGATGCCAGGGGGTGGTGGTGGTGGAGGTAAAGGCTGAGGCGATGGTGGAAAGGGTGAAGGAGGCTCAGGCAGTGGTGGCGAGGGTGGGAGGGGCGATGGTGGAGAGGGGAAAGGGGTGCCAGGGGGCGATGGTGGAGAGGGGAAAGGGGTGCCAGGAGGTGGTACTAGTGGTGGTGGTGGTGGTGGTGAAGGCTCAGGCGGTGGTTGCGAGGGTGGGTAAGGCGATGGTGGAGAGGGGATAGGGATGCCAGGTGGTGGCGGTGGCGGTGGTGGTGATGGTGGAGAGGGGAAAGGGGTGCCAGGGGGTGGTGGTGGTGGAGGTGGTAGTGGTGGCAGATTGGTTGTGATTGGGGGTGGCGGAGGTGGTGAAACTGTTGGCAGATTGCCGGTGCTTGGGGGCGGCGGTGGAGGTAGATTGGGGGTGCTTGGGGGTGGCGGAGGTGGTGCAGCTATTGGCAGGTTGGCCGTGTTCGGGGGCGGCGGTGGTGGCAGATCGGTGGTGCTTGGAGGAGGCGGTGCAGGCACAGGGGGCGTGTGGCTTACAGGGGGAGGGGGAGGAGGCATTGGGGGTGGTAATAGAGGATCACCCGGGGGAGGTGTAGCAGGGGGGCTAGGAGGAGGCGGCGCTGCATAAGCAAAGAAGGGCGAGCAGAGGCTTTCAGCGTACAGCTTACATGGGATGTCACCATGCTATGGAGTGTGGCCAGGAAGAACAAATGCCCACAAAGGAAGCGCTTAAATGCGAAAGCAATGTCCGAATGAGCAAGCTGCATCAATGAGCTTTCCAGACATGACCAAGCATCAACATAAGAGCAAGCAGTGGAAGAACACTCCGAGGAACTTACTGCTGCCAAAGCCAATCCTTTTCTCTACCCTCAAACGTTCAGGGCCCAAAGAAAAGCTTGTTTGCTAAATATCAAGTGCATTTACATTCTGCATAGCACTGTTCTGCCCAGATACTGTGCACTCTTTGACGTATCCATTTCAAAGACAAGTGCCTTGGCTGTAGCACAATGAAATCAATTCAATGCGTGCAATGATACCAACCCACTAGGCACGGCAAACTGTTAGAAAGGCACCCCAATTCACTCCAAAACACGGCATGCCAGCTTTGCAGAGGCATTGAAATATCAATCTCGTGGCATGCAGCAAAGTGACTACAATGTGATCCTCAAGCCAGCAACGCATATGGAGGGGAAGAGAGAGACGGACCGGGAGGTGGTGCAGGTGAAGGTGGAGGAGGCCAAGGGCTTGGGGGAAGTGGGCCGGCTGCATACAATGAAATAAGTTGGAGCATGTAGAACGACTGAGCGCTTGTCTGGCAACCAGTATGGTGGCTGCTCAATGCAGGAGGCTTTCAGGCAATTGCCTCTGAGGCCTTACAGATGAAGTGCATGCAGGAGAGGGCATCAACGGGCAAAGAAGCAAAAGAAGAGCAGAAAATCCAGAGTGTAGCACACAGGGAGGGAGTCCACTCGTGCTCTTGGGGAGGGCTCTTGGTGTCATCCACAAGTGCAGCATCGTTGCTTATGCCGAGGTAGATCCAGAGTGCAGCACACAGGGAGGGGGCCCACTTGCGCTTTTGGTGTCATCCACAAGTGCAGCATTGTTGCTTATGCCAAGGCAGATCTAGAGTGCAGCACACAGGAAGGGAGCCCACTCGTGCTTTTGGTGTCATCCACAAGTGCAGCATTGTTGCTTATGCCAAGGTAGGTTCAGAGTGCAGCTAAGGCTGATGATGCTATTGCAAAAAACTCAGGGAAGATGATGCTTTTTCAAATAGCTCGGGGGGGATGATGCCGTCGCAAATAGCTCAGGGAACACTTGAAGCCTGCATTTCTCTACATATCTTCAGATAGCTGGAAAATGAAAAAACCCACGTGGAGGCGGTGTAGGTGTGGAGGAGGGGAGGGCCGAAGGGGGTGGCGGGGGCGGAGGGGGCACAGGGGGCGGGGGGGGTCCAACCAAACTGAGCATCCGAATTCCTGCACAGCCACGTGCCCAACAAGTGCAACACCAGGAAGTTTGTATAGAACTGCTTAGTGCCACAGTGTCTACAACCATGAAGCACCCTGTACAGCCGTGATACCACAGTTTGCGTCACTTACAATTTTAAGTTGACCTACCTCGTGTCCACTGTGCTGTGCAACTGTCCGTCATTCACGTTTCTAGAGTTCAGAACATTGTGTGCCCTTGCCATGAGCCCAGTAATGCTGCGCAGCCACAAGTGATGGTCTGGCTGACAGAATTTTACCTGGTGCTGGCTTATATGGAGCATGAATCAAATCCATGGTGCTGGCTTGTGGAGCATGAGTCATATCCATGGTGCTGGCTTATTGAGCAGGAACAATCACATCCATGGTGCACGACTGATGCAGCATGAGTCATACCCATCGAGCTGGCTTGTGGAACATGAGTCATATCCATGGTGCTGGCTTATGGAGCAGGAACAATCACATCCATGGTGCACGACTGATGCAGCATGAGTCATACCCATCGAGCTGGCTTATGGAGCATGAGTCATACTCATGGTGCTGGCTTATGGAGCATGATTCATATCCATGGTGCATGAATTGTATCCATGGTGCTGCCTGAAGAGCAACCACACCCACCAGCGCACCACCAACTGTCCTGCTTGCTTGATTGAATCCATACCAGAAAAAAAGCTTGATTGTGTATCAGATCAGAGAGCTGTAAGGACACTCACTGTGATTGCCATGGTCGACAAAGGCAATGTTGTTGGGACCAATGATGCAAATTCCCGTGACATGACTCAGCTGCAAGCCTGCAAACAGGATATGGTTCAATTGTTGCTTTAAACAAGCTGTGGATCCAGGATCCTTGAGCTAAAAACAAATATGCAAAGCGCCAAAAAAGGGTGGATTTGGCAGCTTCTGTCAGACATTTGTGGGCAAGCTCTCCTCAGGGGGTCATTCTGCCTTGACACTGAGAGGCATGCAAGTAGACGCACAAGCACGCGCGCGCGCACGCAACACACACACACACACACACACACACACACACACACACACACACACACACACACACACACACACACACACACACACACACACACACACACACACACACACAACACACACACACACACACACACACACACACACACACACACACACACACACACACACACCAGGTTCATCAGCCAGCACTGCAGCGGCATTCCCAGCCACGGTGGTGACATTTTTCGTTGGAGATGAGGTATCAATTGCGCGGATGGCTGTGGCCTCCTGCAAAGCAGGTGCGAGAATAAAGCATGATCAGAACAACTGACGTGAGCTAGGAAGAACAACAACTAGGCATTGATGTAATTGAGCAGCAGCCAAGTGAGTGTGTACGCAGCAGGGTGGATGTTGGGGAAATCAATGCTCCTCTCTTCTGTATGCCAGCATGGTGGCCGCTGCACCAGAACCTCAGCATTGCCAGCCTGGATTATTGCAAGGAACCAGAAAAATCCAATTGGCTTCTTTGGAAATATAACACTTCATGAGCGCTCCCCAAAGACCAAAATTTCATAAATTCCATGGGCCTCGCAAGATCTGCACCTCAAGACCTTGCCACAACCGGTGCATATAGCCACACTCTATCACTCTATCAGAGCCACACTCTGATGTCCCACTACACACCCCGCGGCATACAGCCATGCTCTATCAGAGCTCTATCACTTTATCAGAGCCACACTCTGGTGTCCCACTACACACCCCGCGGCATACAGCCACACTCTATCAGAGCTCTATCAGAGCCACAAGCCACACTCCGATGTCCCACTACATACCCCGCGGCATACAGCCACACTCTATCAGAGCTCTATCAGAGCCACACTCTGATGTCCCGCTACACACCCCGCTGCATACAGCCCCACCCTGGTGTCCCACAATGCATTGCGCTGCTTTTGCTCCACTCTGATGTCCCACCACGATTTTGTTGCTGCTGTTCCTGCCTGGCATGAAAAAATGAAAGTGCAAGCTCATGCCCTCCTCCTTGTTGAACGGGAGTAATGCCATGGCACAACCCTTCCACAGGTTGGTGGTCCCGGACGCTGTCCCTTGGGACCTTCTCGGTGCTCTTCTTCAACCCCTTGTCAGATGTTGCAACGTATCGACACCATTGAAAGCCTGCCGCAAATCGGTCATTGCAACTGCCCAGCACGCTGACATACAGACACGCTGACAACATATCCAGGCCCACAACGCACAGCTCAGAAAACCCAAACAGTTGTGACATGGTGACCTTGCATATCATACTACTTGGATACTACTTTAGAAGGGGCTTTCCCGGGGGGGGGGGGGGGGGAGCTGCTGGGTGTGCGGCTGTGGAAAACAGGGGGAGGAGAGTCTGGGCTTCTAGGAGCATGGCCAACAACCCACCGGGCGGATAGGGTTTGCTGGGCGTGTCGCAGTGGAAAACAGGGGAAAGAGAGTCTGGGCTTCTAGAACCATGGCCAACAACCCACTGAAGGTCGCTAGTTATTTCCTTGCTCTCTCCTAAGCTACCTCTGTCCATAGCTTAGGAGTCCTCTGGTGAAAACCTAGCTAGCTTATTGGCCAGGGAAATTTCCCCTAATGCACGTGGCCAGCTTTGGTCTGCCACTCATGGCCTACTCAGCTGCAGCAACAGACTACTTGCAGAAAGAGAAGAAAAGAGAAAGTACGTAGGCAGAGGAACTCTCCCTACATCAAATAAGGAAAAGGATACGCATTGGCTCAAAAGGGCCATGAGCCCCCTCCACCATAAGACAGCCGTGCGCTCAGTGATGCGTACTCACCCCAATGTAGAGTGTATTGCTGGTAGGATCGTGTACCATGCTCATGATGCCTTGAAATGCTGCAGTCCCTTCCCCACCATCTTCAGCCCTCCCAGTGCCATCCTGGACACTTTGCAAACCTGCAAGCAAGATGGAGATGCTTGCTCCAATAACAGTGCTTTCATGAATGGCCACGGGGAAGCCAGCAAGACAGGTAGCTTCGCAAGTTTTAACAGCCAAATCTGTGAAGGACAACTTGGTTGCTAAAGGAGTCAACACAGCAGCCCCCACCTGAACTTGGGCGCTGCTGTGTTGAAGAATGTTTTCGCCAAACGCCTTGCAGGCTTGCTTATCAATGAGGACTCCCCCATGGTTACTGCGTACCTGATTGGCCAGCTTCAACAGAAACGCTGCAGCTCCCAGAACTGCATGATGCGGTTTTGAATGCGTACACCAGGTTCCCAGCTTCTTCCTGCATGATGTGGGATGCACGAAACCAAATCAGAGTGAAGGGACATTATCCGCCACAAAGCCTCTACCACTCTTCGTTCTAATCCCTGTGTGAAGGGCTTACTGGTCACTTTTGTGCGCAAGCTTTTCGCAAGTCATCCCACTTAATCCGAGAGTGTCCAGACAACCTATCTCTTATTGAATAGTAGTACACAGCCAAATTGATTGACAATTGACGGCCCTCAAGCTTGCAACTTGCGTAACTTGTATCTTCAAGCCATTTCATAGTTATCCTCCTCCTTCACTCTCCCGTGCCTGCCGTATGGTCTACTGCTGCTGCTGCTGCTGCTCATGATGATGATGATGATAATGGTTATATTTTTGATGAACCTGCATGCACACTCTGCCTGCACACATTCCTGCAACTGTGGGCTATAGACGCTATTTGCAGATGGCAGCGGGGCTCAGTTAAGGCAAGAAGTGTATTGCACAACAATGCAATGAAGGCAAAGGGGCTCAACTGTGGCAGGAAGTGTATTGCGCAAACATGCACTTGAGGCACTGCAGCTCAACTGAGACAGGCAGTGTACTGCACAAACATGCAGTTGAGGCGTAGCAGCTCAACTGTGGCAGGAAGTGTATTGCGTAAACGTGCAATTGAGGCGCAGCAGCTCAAAATTGTGGCAGGAAGTGGCAGGAAGTTGAGGAGCAGAGGCTCAAGTGGGGCAGGAAGTGTTTTGCAGGACAATGCAGTTGAGGCGCATAGGCTCAAGTGGGGCAGGAAGTGCATTACATTCAGTGCTTGCACAATGGCCCATGACAGCAAGCCCTCAGGGTCGTGTCATCTTAATTGTAATATCGGTAAATTAGCTTGGCGGTATTTTTCACATTAGCGGCAATCACATGAAAACCCCTGGGCTCATGCATACGATGAAGCCTACACTTGTACTTGCAACCAACACAGTCCTGGCAGTACTCAAGAGCACCGTGCTGGCCGTGCTGGTACTGGGGAGTTTGCAGAAAGTCAGATTGCTCCTTGCAGTTGCCAGGAAAACAGTGACATTATATATACATGGCCTCTCAAAGAACAAGGTTTCTCTTCCCGCCCTCTCTCTAGCCCCAAGTAGATCCCTCGCCTTTAAAGGGACAGAAGACGCTTTTTGAGATGGGATGCACCAAGCGGAAGCGCACAAGAGCTGCTTGGTCCCTTGTGAGAGTTCCGCACTCGCCTGAGTTGAGAGCTTGCCAGGTGTCAGGTGATTGAGCACAAAAGCTGCCAGCTTTGCTGCTAGGCCTGCTCCTCCAACATCCCCCAGGCCTGAAGGCAGGCCCACCATGGTACTATGGTCCAGGCAGTACTCCACACAAGGCAATTTGGGTGCATCACGTTGGGTCCACAAAATCATCACAAGGCAATTTGGGTGCATCACGTTGGGTCCACCAATTCTTCACAAGGCGATTTGGGCGCTTCACTTTGGGTGCACCACTTCATCACAAGGCGGTTTGGGTGCACCACTTAGGGTGTACCACCTCACCACAAAATGAGTTTCGGTGTATCTTCCCCCTACCAGGATTCCCAGCAATCAAAAGGCACTGAGGGCCTGAGCTTGTGCTTGAACGACTCCCACCAAGCAGCAGCAGCAGCAGCAGCAGCAGCAGCAGCAACAGCAGTGGCAAAAGGGGGGGAGGAAGGGGCAGAGGGAGGGCAAGTGAGCCCATGGAGGTGTCAGGGAAGGAGAGTGGGTCAAAAGAGACAACACATGAGGAGATGGAGGAAGGGGGATGGGTACATACAGGAGGCCAAAGAGACATGCACAAACACTGAACTTCACAAAACATGTTTCGCTTAGGGGGTCCTTGCACGACCTCCACATTTGCACGAAAATCGCTGGAATCATGTTGGCACCAGGCAATAACCGGCAACACTTAAGTAAAGAGTTGGTCGATCCCGTATATTTATGCCGTATAAAATCCACATTTTTGCAGGCGGAACAAGTAAAATTTGGCACAATTGTATGGAATTGGCCAACCCCTACCTGTGTAACAGCACAGAACGAGATGTTAGGAAAGTTTGAGCTGAAAATTTTCAGGCACCCTGGGGCTTTTTTTCTACATAACAAAATGCTTTGAGTGCCTGTCTGTTCTGCTCATGCCGCGGCATGGGCCAACCCTACCTATGAACCAGCACAGAACAAAATATTTGATACTTCAAAGCTGCAAATTCTGAGGCACTCTGATGCTTGCCTTTTACACGCCAAAGTGGTTTTAGTGTCTGTACATACTGCTCATGCTGAGCCTCCTTCTAACATAACAGAATGCTAGTAGTGTCTGTCTGATCTGCTCATGCTGAGCCTCGCCAAAGACAAGCATAGGCAAGTTGGCTACACAGCCTAAGAAAAAAGTGACGTGCAACTATTACAGGGTTGTGCCACTACGGTAAACGATTCGCTGTACGATTAAGACGGAACGGACCGTTTAGACGGTCAGGATCGTGTTTTTGTGATTTTGGGACCGTCTAAACGGTGAAATTCGGTTCGGTGGTCGGTACGGTCTGAAGATTTTCCACACATGAAGTTTGGCGTGTGTTGTTCAGCATTCTCTGGCCCCGGGGGTCCCCCCCCCCTGCTAGCAGCAGCGCTGCTGCTCTCCTTCCATGTCTCCCTGCTGGCAGCTGCTGATTCCAGGTTCATGGGCACCTGCAGGTGCACAGCTGCTCTCCATCCACGCTCTCCCTCCTGGCAGGTGCTGATTCCAGGCTCATGGGCATCCTGCTTGGCATTGAGGTCCCACACCCAGGCATTCTTCTTGTCCCTTGCCTGGTTCTTACCTACACTGGGTTACCTACACTAAGGCCTGTTGTAGGGGGGGTCATCAGGCTGGAGCCACCCAGGGCCTGTTTTGCCCGTTTGGCATTATCTTGCATGATGCTATGGTTCTTTATAATTATACATGAAAGAAAGGCGAGGAGCTTTTCAGCTGCAAACCACACAAGCAGCGAGTGGCACAGTCCAACGGCGCAATCGACTAGACGATTTGCCACCGTCTCTCCCGTGAGACCGTGGTTGTACGATTTTACCGAACCGAAACGTGTACCGAACCGTTTAGACGGTCCAAATCCTTAAAGACGCCGTGGAGGCACAACCCTGAACTATTATGCATCCAGCATTTTCCTTCTACCATGCAGCCTCGTATAATGCAGCAGGCATCCCTCTCAAACTCACCGCAAAGTAGATCATTTCGTCATTGGCATTGAAGGCAATGGAAAATGGCTTGAGATTAAGGGAACCAGCTAAGGTTGATGCAGCCTCATTCTCCCTCACAGTCTTGATGGCATCAAGTCCCCTGCAAAGTGGTGAAAACAATGAATACATAAGCTTCAAATTGAGGCAGGGCAGGGTGAGGGTCCATCTTGCATGCGCATGCATCCACAACCAAGGAACCCCATGCTAATTAAGAAAAGGCTGTCAGCCTGATGCTACAACAATATCAGCAACAACAGGCCTTACAAGTCTGTATTAGGCTGCTTGCCCCACCTTCACTTATCAAGTTGCCTTCTTTCCTTCCTTTTCAACAAAGCAGGCCAAGGTCCTCATAACAGAATTGAGCAATGCTGAGCACTTGCTGAGCAAAAGACGCTCCATGCACACTCACTCTCCAACTGTAAGCCATCGAGAGACCCACCTGTCTGCCACAAACAATAAACCATCAGGGAGGGACACGATGCCCTGAGGATCATCCATGTTATCACTCCAGAAGTTGCTGACAGGAAGTACTTCGTAATCTGGATCTAAGGCATTCATCTGCCTCAGCCTCATTTTTCCAGTGTCAGAAAAGTACACTTGGCCCCCAGCTAATGTCATGAACTCGGGCTGGTCCAAGCGTTCAACTTTTGGATCTCCATTCGGTTTGGTTTCACTAACTCTGTCTGTGGCAGGACAAGCAGATGAGTGGAAGGATGAGCTGAAGTGGTACAACATTAGTGTTGAAATAAAGCTTTGGGTTCATAGGAAGAGAAAAAACTAAAAACATGTGGCTTAAGCTCAAAACCCAGGGAAAGCCCTAGGGGAGACTCAGGCAGGGGCACGCAGGAAGGAGCTGGAACACAGTGGCGCCCATAGCTTGCTTGCACATCAGCCTTCACGCAAAAGCAGAGCCTCACCTGCCACCAGATTGGACTGGTTTGATTACAGGCACCTTTTTTGCTTCAGCTAAGCTATGCCCTCATAGGCAGGTACAGCTATGTAACCCTTTCCTTTCCTTACCTGCCACTTTTGATGCTCCCCCTTGGAGATCAGACCTCCAGACCTCACCAGGGTCTGTCTTCGTGAAAAAGAGCATGCTTTGGCCTGGATCATAGACCAAGCCCCACATTTGCATTCCAGTGCTTGATCCATCGAAAATTGTTGTAACTTGTGGATAGGCAAGCTCTTGGGTGTTGACACCTGCACAGAACGCAATGCGCGTGGCATTAAATTAGTAAGGTCACGACAGATGCTGATTTAGAAAAAAAGACAGCATTGTATAACTTCAGAAAAAAAATGTACCATTAGCAGTCCCTTTCACCATCAAACTCATCTTGCCCATCCTCTCCTCATCTTGCACCCCTGGACTCTAGTGTACAAGCACAAAGTAAGGATGTATAATCGCTTGCACTTATGAAGAATCAGGGTAGAGATTTGAACTAACAGCACAACTTGAGTTTGGCATCATTAAGAGCAGTGCATAAATGAAACTTCCATCACATCACCACAAATTGCTGCTTTTCACTGACGGTGTGAAAGTACCGTTCAATATGTGAGGAACTTGTTGTCAGGAACTCCTAGTTTCCACATAAGCACTTATGAATGATCAGAGGACCCTGAGCCAGCGCATGGTCCAAGGGCAGGCAAGTGAGCATGCTTGAACATAATGGCACACAAAAGGACCAACTTGAAGCAAAGTTGAAAATACTGAAGTTTAGTTCAGCATTAATCTACATTATAATAATATCACCGACACCACTCTTCAGCTGCAAAGAAATGACAAAAAGCGCAGTTCAAGGGTCAGCCAGGGAACAATCCTTGTTTGGATTAGCCAGCACACAACTAAAGATTGGTTGGCTGGTTGGTAACTGGTGTTCTGATCAAGGAAGGCCTTGCATCATCACTAAATCAGCACTGTGCATGTTGCATGACGGCAAAAGCTTGACAAAGCTGTTCAGGGACAGGAGGCTGCAGGAGGCGTAACATCTGTATGCCATGCACAAGTCCGATCAGGGACCAAATTGTTAGGATCCTTGCCTCAAGAGCTATCGTTTGGTACATGTATTGGTTAGACTAAAGGGGTTGGGGCGGTGTCCATTAAGTCAAGGGGGTTTCAACTTGATGGGACGCGCCCTCCAGACATAACATTTTTGGACGTTACTGCAGAACTCTGAAATTATTTCTGGAATCCTGGGCCTGAGCCCTGCCCATTGGCACCCTCTGGTGCAAATCGGGTGAAATGGGGGGCACTGTCTGTGTGCATGGCAAGCTGTCAGTGCCACACGTGAATGCATAAGCGTCTGCACCTCAGTTTCTGCCCCTAGCTCTGTTGGAATTCGCTTTTGGGATGTGGTATGCAGATGAAGGGGAAATTCAAAGAAGAGCACATTGGTACCCTTTTCGTCAAGGTAGGGGCACAGGATGGGAGTTAGGAGAAGTGGGTGGTGGGTCCACACAGACCGTTCCCCAAAAACTGACGTGTTTTGTTCAAAAATACTTTGGGGAGATTCTGCCAAAGAGCAAACAACATTCATTTTTCCATGGATGGGCTCATCAATCTGGAAACCATTCCCTCGCTGATGGATATGAATCCATCATGAATGCGGCTGACGATTGCACAGCAGCACTCCGCAGCAGACATGGTCTGTAAACCTGTTTACAGGCCTGCTGCCTCTTTGCCCTGTGTGCGACCAGCACGCCCAAAAAAGGGCAGGAAGTCAGATCCTAACGATCTGTACACACAGATTTACAGGTACACGTGCGGATATAAGTTGTATCCTAGCCACTTCTCCCCGACCACTCCTGATGAGTGCCTTCATGTGGTATCGTATTGTCTTGGACTCTAAATTGGACTATGCATTGGACCCAACCACTCCTTATGAGTGAACCTTAATGTGCATGAGATCTTATTGCCTTGGACTCTTTTCAAATCTGCATGGACGATATCAACACGTGTGCAAAGCGGCTTTGAAGCCCCTTCTTGAGTAAGATGTATAGTAATACATGCAAGGGCCAAACTACTCACATTACCTGGTACAGTGATTCACAACAAAAGTCTGAAGAAGTTCCAGTGCATGCATTGAAGTACAGAATTTGCATGGATTCATTTATAAGCACGAATTTGTGTCTTTATACGTGGCTGTGTGTGTGTGTGTGTGTGTGTGTGTGTGCGTGTGTGTGTGCGTGCGTGCGTGCGTGCGTACGTGTGTGTGTGTGTGTGTGTGTGTGTGTGTGTGTGTGTGTGTGTGTGTGCGCGCGCGCGCGCATGCATGCTTGCATGTGCACACATGGACATGTGCGCACATGCATTAATCAAGAGTTTACAGCACATAGCTCCAAATGTTTTTTGCCAAGCCAACCTGAACCACTCCAAATGCATGATATTGCATAACAGGTAAGGCCCATTTCAGTGGTCAGGACCACGACGTCAGCAAAGCATGAGACTTGAGCTATGCTCCGTCTGGTCATGCATAAAATGGACACCATGATTGCTGTCGCAATTCCTCGGCGGCCCTGTAAAGATTTGTCATTGCGGATAATGGCCCGCTCACTACAGTAGCTTGCTTCCCACAAATCCGCACCTACCTTTGGACTGAAGGAAGAGGAGAGAAAGGATCCAAAAACCATCAGTCATCGAGTGTCTCAGGTCGTCATCAAGTGCCCCAGCCCACCAAACGAGAACTTTGTTTGATGGATGCAAGTCCACAAAGATGGCTTGGTACACGCTACTTTTGTCCAAATCACATCTAAATAATAATGATCATATACCTTTATGGTATGGCCGTGGGGGGAGCCAATGTTCTTTTCGCGATGAAAGTGCGGATGCAAAATTTCCACTTTCAATTTCCATTTTCCATTTGGAGTTGCTCGGAGCTGGATTTGGAGTTGCCGGAAGTTGCCTATTGCTCAGGTCCGCGCAACTCCAAAATGGAAAATGGAAATTGAAAGTGGAAATTTTGCATCCGCAATTTCGCACGAAAAGGACATTGGCTCCCCGCCTTGCCATATCTATTTTTTATACGCCTCACTTCGTGTTTGGATTTTTGTCTTCCTTCTGGTTTAAGCCTTGAGGACATCTTTAAAGTTAGGAAATCCCCACACGCACTTTGTGCGTACATGCGTGTGTGAGGGAGAGGCGCACGCATTTAATTCAGGTTTTTCCAACACTCTTTTAGATATTTCAACGCTTACCTGAGAGGTGCTCTGCAAAGTGTTGAGGAACATGTCCAGGCTCAGGTGAAGCCTGCATCTGCAGGATCCCACATATACCCACATATTTGTGACTCTTCTTGTAAGCTTACGGCCCCGGTCAGTGACCGGCGGTCACACTAGGGAAGTTGGGAAATGGCTCTAAATCTGTGGCTGACTTAATTGCAGGATTGTGTCCTCCCATTTCTTGTTGTAATGATGTTCCTTTAGTGTGTTCACTTCAAATAGGCAAAAGTCACCCAGCCTGGTGCAGTGGGTGATTTGAAATGAAGTTCACAAGATGAAAAGTGTGGTTCACGCTGCTGCTGATTAGGCACGCTGCCCATGATTCTATCCACAAGCAACTAGTGCTAAAAAGCTGCATTCTTCCAGAAAAGCACTTAGAGGCAGCGTACGTGGGCATGCAAAGAACTTGCTGTACTGGTTTCAGGTAACCCACCCCTTACGTACTAGAATGTTGAGACACAGACATCAGCAATGACTTGCAATGAATGGCTTCATCTTCTGGACGTAAGTACTCAAATTAAAGGAATTAAATGATTATTAATCAAACAAAGTAGCACAGCACAGGGATACAGGAGAGGAGCATAGCATAGCATAAATGGGAACAGGTTCAGGTAGGGTGGTAAAACTCAGTGCGGGAAGCATCAGTGTAGCAAAACAGTAGTTTGGGAGCCCTTAAGGCTTGTAGAGGGACTTGGAGACCTCCATTAACCTGAACACAAAGAATCTTGAGCAAATGTCAGCATGGGGCAAGTAGAAAGCTATGAGATCATAGATTCCATCCGGAGAGCATTCTTCAAATTGCCCCACTAGCTGATGGAAGGTCAGCATAAAGCCAATAACTGGAAAAGAAAAGGGGTTTTGTCTGAACCCCTTAGCTCGCCTAGATTGCGTATGTTGAAATGTGCTAGCTAACGCACAGGTAGCACTGACAATGGTTACCACCAACCTCACACCAAGCGCTGCACTCCTTGAAGCGGGACCCAGCAGAGAGGCAACAGCTCGGCACCTGCCAGGCAACCTCACAAATTCTGCGCTCAGCATGGAAGCCTTTTTGGGGTCAAGCTTATGAAGACACTAAACTTGAAAATCATTTGGGAGGTTTCCATCACCAGCATCACAGTAAGCTTATAGGCGACTTCTGCTACGATGCTTGCTCTTTTGGGAAATCAGTACATCAAGGGCTGATGTAGTGGGGGGGAAAAAGCTCGTTAACTTCATGCCCATTCTGTATAATATGCTTACAAACCCTCCTCACGGCCAGGTTCTGGAATCCGGCCTTCTAGTTACCCTCTAGATCCGGGTGTTTAGAGAATGGAAAAGTGATGCTTTGGCGTACAGCGACTAGCAGGTTTGCATGGGCCCCCAGGACTTGGCAGGCAGATTCACGACATGTCCTGGAGAGTCGGCGCAGTTCTCACCATTTCAGGTCTTTGTTCTCTTTTGCTCTGAAGCTACTTGGCTTGCACCGCCCACATTAATGCTAGGTAACACACTTCAAGTGTGGTGATTGCGGGCACTGCTCCTACTCCTCGAGCTTGGGGCCTTTAGTTAGACATGCTCCTCAGACTGTTACGAGCTCAGTTGCTAGTTGGATGTTCTTGCTGTTGAATACCAAGAGAAAATATTAGATGGTGCTACTTCGAGCCTTATTGATGTTTGCTAAATGCAGCCTCCGCTGCTCAATCACAGGTATAAATATCAACTGTCCAACTAACTCACCTACTTGCAGCACACTCTCGTCACAGTAGACTCTCGTCATGACAATCCCCACTAGCCCTTTCTTTAACTTAGTGATCGAGGGGGCTTTTGGCTCTTCTGAGCCATAACAAAAAGAAGAGAAAAACTGCGTAGGCAGAGGGAACTCTCCCTATATCAATTGAGGAAAAGGAGACACGTTGGCTCAAAAGGGCCGTATGTCCCCTCCACTACAAGACAGGAACAGATCCATCCAAGTTCGAAAACTACGTAGGCAGTGAAGATACTCCCCACATCAATCCCTGGCTAATAAATGAGAAAATGGATTTCCACTGGGACCTGCGCCAGGGATCCAGGTATCAGCCACGCTATTATGGGCTTGGTTTGTCTGATATTTTGCAATAGCTTCTACACATTCGTTACCAGCAACGCCAGCATGGGATTTTACTTTGTAGAAACAAATATCGGTTTGTGAGTTGCTAATGAGGGTAGATATGGTTTTTAGGACATCCCCTTGAATATGTTGTTTGTGCTTCTCTGGGTAAATAAGTTGTTTACGTATTTGATGAAGAGAGGTGAGACTGTCTGAAGCAATGTGTGAATAAGAGTGCGTGATGGCAGCAGCAATTGTTGCTAATTCAGCTCGACATATGGTGTTGGTAATTCCAGCACCGTTGGGCTCGACAAAACTTCTGCTGTCAGTGAGAGGGCAGTAGACGCCTGCTCCAATTTCTTGTATCATACAAGAATGGCATGATGCCATTCTGGATATGACAGCTACCATCAGTGTAAGCCCATGCCCTTCAGTCAGGGACTTTAAGCATGAGGGCTGGGCTAGATTGGTTAGGTGCAAAGAGTTCTTCCTAATTACCTTTGTGTGGATAGGCTGGATTTCTAGATATGTGTTGTCTGTCAGAGGGGAGGCGTTGCCACTTCTCAAATCCAGGCATGTTGGCATGTATTATGTTGAGAGTAAAATGGTTGCCAACACTGCTAGCTTCCAGTTAACTTCTGGTACAGCCGAGGCCAGGCCCTGTAGCCAAGCTGGGTTGTGATTGTTTAGATGGATCCTTGAAGCTGTGTTCCAGACAGCAATAATTTGTAGGTCCCAGGTGTGCTGAGAAAGAGGTACTTCCTGGTTGATGGAGGATTGTGGATCATTGTAGCATAGGTTGGTACGTGGGATGGTTCCAAGTTCATAACAGAGATGTGAACAGGCAGCGATGAGTTTGGAATAGAGGTTAATTATCATGTGGTTTCCCCTAGACAGGGAGGAACATGACAGTAGCAGTGGCTTCTGTGTTGAGAATGGCTAAGTAGATAGCATGACGCAAGGCCAGAGTCATGACATCATAGATTATCCTCATCATAAATGGGATGGCAGACAGAGAAACTTGAAAATCTGGATGAGAAGGAGTTATGACAGGCACAAAAAAAAGTGTCTCTTTGGTCAGTGCTCCAGTAGTGCTGGCACTTTGGTTTGTGGTCCAGCGGGGAGGGCATTCCCTTTTGAGTTACCCATTGTTGGAGGGCAGTATGGATGTGGGTTGGCAGGGCCCGCGAGAAGGAGTCTTTAATAATTTTTTCTAGCATATTTGTGTTCTAGCATAGTCTACAAGCAAGGAGCCCTGCAGCTCAGATGCAAAGCTAGTAGGAGCAGGTGTTGTGGCTTCATGTAAGCCAGCAAGCTAGGCCTTATATAATGCCTCGTGAAGAATTTGAAATTGGCTAGGAGTCTTCGTCCCAACACATTTACCATGTGTGTTGTAATCGCAGGCCATGTACGATTTGAAAGAGGAAAGTCTACGCTAGCCAAAAGGCCATGTGCATTAAGGAAAGGTTCCCTGACTAGCAAGCTAGAAAGAATCTCAAGAAAAGAAAAAAAGAAAAACTACGTAGGCAGAGGAAACTCTCCCTTTATCAAATAAAAGAAAGGAGACACATTGGCTCAGAAGAGCCGTGTGTCCCCTCCACCATGAAAGAATCTCACCAAAGCGCCCTCAAACCTAAACTAGACACAGCTAGCCTATGAGAAAGCCAGAATTCGAGCTGATGGGGATATGGGTGGTTGTCCTCCATGCTCCTGGACGCCCTGGACAATTTGTAAATTTCTGGGAGGATAAGGGGAGGTGGAGTACGAGGATGGGGGCTGTATGATTCAGTGTATAGAAAGAAAGAAAGAAAGATCTACGCTTGTCGTTCGGCTGCGTGCATTGAGGAAAGAGCCTCCTTATGACTCACACCGATAGAGGGCATCTTCTTCCACCCCAGCCAGAAGACGGTAAGATAGGCTGTAGATAAAATTTTAAGGTCCGCCTCACTTATCAGGATTTTCACGGATCATTGCTGCTGCACTGTTCCGGCGTTTGTATCACGTTTAATAATCCTGTCTATCATAGTGTCCCAAATGATAAGGACTGCTGGGGTGCAGGAAAGAAACTTCCCCTAAAAAAAAAAAAAAGAAAAACCACGTATGCAGTGAGGACACTCCTTACATCAATAAAGGAAAAGAAAACACTTTGGCTCAAAGAGACGTGAGTCTCCCTCACAAGAGGGTAAAAGGGAAGCTAGTGTGGGTCTGGTGGGTTTTTGGCAGCATGCGGCCCCAGGGCACCAGAATGAGTGTTTTCTTTTCAATGGCACGTCTAGTAGAGCCTCCACCTGAGGTAAGTTTGTGTGCATATTGCACAGAGTGGGCATGGAGATTTCATGCAAGCTTGGTAGATCTTTGCGGGTCAACCCCTATTTTTATTTCTTTCCTTTTCTTTGTATTATCACGGCACTTCCCTGAAACATGTGCGATTTTTCTTGCTCGTAGATATTTGGCTTACAAATAAGGGGGAAGGGACACTAGTCCACCCTCCCAACACTTGCAGCTGCATGTCAAACCCAACGGCCGTGGACCAGCAGGTATTCTTGTGGCACTCCAACAAGGGCAAACTGACATTGCCTCTGATAGTGCATCCTGCCTCTCCCAAATTTTTAAACAAACTCTCAATCCGATGCGCATGAGGAATCACCTCCATGCAGAGCTCATCCAGGCTATATGAAATTTGTTAGAACAATCCCCTTATCCTATTCATTTCTACAAAGTCAAAGCCCACTCTGGCATCATTGGCAATGAGGGGGCTGACGCCTGCGCACGCACCGCAGCCCTTTCAAATACCATAGACATTGCACTTCCAGATGCTAGGGACCCCTTCCACAATTTTTATTGGCTCTCTTTGAAGATGTCTCGCGCACAGAATGATGGTGTGCACCGCTCCCACACTTGCTCAATCCACTACCTCACCAACCCGAACAGAAAGCTTAAAGCACAAATGCACAAGGAACACAAGCTTGGCTCTGCTGACATCTCTGGCTATCACCACCAGAGATGGCAGAAACTTAACAATACCATACCAACCACCACCACTGCAAACACCGAAGCACACAACCCTACCTCTCAACTTGCTAACAAGGAGATTAGCAACTCCTTCTGGCAAAATCCAGGGATTACTCCGAAACAGCAAATAAATATAATGAAGTACCGAACAGATGCACTGTACACACTGAGACATGCCTTCACTTTCAACTTTTCTTCCAGTTCTGGAAGATGTCCTCTTTGCGATGATATGAACCACATTGATCACATGCTCCTCAGGTGTACAAACTCGACAATGAGCGGGATGCACACCAACAGACACCATGAAGCCCTTAGCCTCTGCGTAGAAGTCCATAGTAAAGGCAGGTTTGGCTCATCCCTTATCGGTATGGATGCCTGCCGTAATAAGAGATTCCTGGATCAGGGTATACAAGTCCCTGAAACATCTCAAGAGCTATTCTGGACTGGGTCTCCATTATGGTACTGGCTCCCCTGTCCAGCACCAAAGCCGCCCTGATGCTCTATTTGTGCGCCCTATTCCAGGCAGACAAGCCCACCTTGATCCCTCCGAGATCCCTCCTCAGGACGGGGACATCCACCTTGTTGAACTGAATTTATGCCCTGACTCGAATCCTTTCATCACTCTCGAACGTGCAGCAACTCAACATTCTCACACCATAACTAGACTTAAAACCCGCAGCTCAAGGAATCCAAACAGGAATAACAAAGTGGCTCTGCACATCATCTTAATTGGGGCGGCTGGCACCATTAACAATGAGTATACAATCACACCTCTTATGAATCTGGGCCTTACCAAACAAAAAGCTAAATCACTAGCATCCAAGCTTAGGGACCATGCCATTCAAAGATTAACCACTATCATTAACACTAGACACACTCTTTTTTTTTCACGGGGGCTTCTGGGGGGGTTCTGCTGGGCGCGCGGCGGCGGAGGACGGGAGAAGGAGAGTCTGGGCGTCCAGGAGCATGGCGAGCAACCCTCCAGATCCCTATTAGATCTGTTTCTGGCTCTCTCCTAGGCTAGCTGTGTCTAGTGTAGGTTTAGAGGGCCTTCTGGTGAGGCCTCTAGCTTTCCAGTTAGGGGACCTTCCCTTGATGCACGCGGCCTTTGGCCTGCGTAGACTTTTCTTTTCTTTTCTTACAAATTAAAGCTGGAGGTTTGTTTCCATTGTAAATCCTGTACGCCATTCCTGACGTTTCTCATGATGCAACCATAATAGAGCCCTCAAGATCTACAAAAGCTTAAAAGCAAAAATGATAGCCTCTGTTGGGCAATAGCAGTCCTCCTGGGTGTGGGTGGAACAATCCATGGTGCTGCCAATACCCTGGACCAGTTAATAAAGCTAGGGATTCAATCTCAAGTTGACTCGCAAAGATCTACCAAGCTTGCACGAAAGCTCCATGCCCACTCTGTGCAATATGCGCACAAATGTACCTCAACCAGACGTGCCATTGAAAACGAGAACACTCAACATAAATCAGGTGCCCTGGGGCCGCATGCTGCCAGAAACCCACCAGACACACACTAGCTTCCCTCTTAACCTCTGGTGAGGGAGGCTCTTGGCTCTTTGAGCCAATGTGTCTCCTTTTCCTTACTTGATGTAGGGGTTGTTCTCACGTGATAGGCAGTGACTGCCTATGTGCTTTTTCCTTTTTTCTTTTCCTGCGTGCGTTGAGGAAAGACCCAGCTGTCATTGCTGGCACTGACAGTGAGTCCCACCAACTAGGAGCTCAGCTAAGATCAGCCAAACTAATCAGGGTCAAGCAGGTTGTCGGCCATGCTTCCAGGCTTGCGTCTCACCCTCCAGTGAGCAACTAGTCCATTAGTCTCCCCTAATCTTCCATTTCTTGGATTGCTAAATTGGATGGCATGTTTAGTGTTGGTAGTTTATGTTAATGTCTTGGCAGCATGATAGTGGAGCTTAGTAGCAAGTTCGAGGGCCTTTCCTTTTATTAAGCACAGCTTACAGAGGGGGTCATTTGTGTACGGGTTGTGCCAGCAACTCCGATGAGGATGGTGTGTAGTGTGACTCTGTTATGCAGTGTGTGCCTCTAAGGGGTTTTGAGCATAAGCTCTCAAGAATGTTCTTGTGTTAGTTCTGGGCAGTTAGTTGAGTCTATTCAGTCCTGTGCCACACTGTGTTCTCTCAGAAGGACTTTTGAAGCACACCTGTTCTCTGACTTCCCTCTACTCACCCAACTTTTCCGGATGAGTCTGGCCCCTTTTATCACACTAAGCTAGTTTTGAGGATGTATGTCATTTCTTGCAGAAGCAATCTAATGAAAGTTATCGTTTATTTCCAAACTCATGGATTTTTTTTGTGTGTGGCTGGAACAGTTGAGCAGGCCAAGCAGCCAAACAACCAAGCTGAGGCTAAATTCCATTGTAACCATTGTAACCATTAGAGTGACAGTTCTCATATGCCAGAAGGTATTGCTGATTTTTAGCTATGGATTGGTAATGGGACCTTCCATGAAGGCTTTGCCAATGTTTATAGCTGCATGTGTCAGCGCTAGCTGTTCCCAGCTTAAATTTGTCATGCATATTTTGTTTAATTCATCCTGTCGGTTGGAAAGGCCTAGAGCTCTTCTGTATTCAAGTCTTTAGCTGGTCTAGCCAGTAAAGATAAAATCTACACAATCTTTTGCTCTTATCTTTTTGTGAGATACTACTGTTGAATTTTTCAATAATATGCTTGTTTCTAACAGTGAAACACTACGCCAAGTGCTGAAGGCAGATTTACACCTTGCTGATAGGGATGAGTCCTGTTGGTCTGCACATGTGTCTAAGTCATTTAGTGGCATGCGCAATGAGGTGTTTAAACAGAAATTGCTGAGTGCTTCCAAGATTCCCATGCAGGATTTTTTAGGGGATTTCACTCAAATCCCTCGGAGGACAGACAGCAGAAGGTGTGGAGGGAAGCGGACGCCCTAAGTCCATTAGAGGTGAACAGGAAAGCAGTGACTTACCATTATCAGTGTGAAAAATGTTTAAATCAAAGCACGCACACCCTTCTGTATCCCATCATATTTATTTAAGGATCTGGACAAAGGGGTCATGAGGAACATGAGTAGGTTCAGGCTCGTGCCCACTGCTTGAAGTTTGAGTCCTGTAAATGGCTGGGTGGTTCAAATATTTGTGATAAGCGTGGATGTGCTGAAGTCCAGGACGAGAAACCTGTTCTTTTCTATTGCAATTGCTGTGAGCTGTGTGAGCTGCGCAGAAAATACAAGGACCTGTTCATTGATCTTTTTTAACCATTACATACTTTTGCCCAGCTTCCAAACACTGATTTTATTCCTTTCTTGGCGAGCTTACACATTTTGACTGATTTCGAGGTCAATGCTTTCATAAATCAAGAATTTAAATACCTTGGAGTTCTACTGAGACGTGATGGCAAAATGAATGCTGCTACAAGCCAAATGGCACATAACTTTATGGGAGGCATTGCCAGAGTACAAAAAGCTGGCGCTGAACTTGGTATCTTGAATAGGAAACATGCCATGCTTTGGCTCTTTCAAGTCTTTGCACTCACAGCAGGTTTATACGGATGCCAAATATGGAGTACAGACAAACTTTGTTTTGAGTCATCAGCGAAAACTAAAGCACATGTCTATCATACAGGCTTCCTCAAGTCTCTTTTGGGTGTTAAGAGAGCAACAGAAACACACTGCTTACTTCGAGAGACGGGACAGATGCCCCTTTATTGTTACTGGTTCAGGTGTATCATGAGATTCTGGAACTCTCTTCTCAGTACAAACAATGCCCTTTTGAGCCAAGTTGCGCAAGCAGACCTACGACTTGCTGATAAAAAGGGCAGTTGGACTCACAAGGTTCTGACAGCCTTGAATGACGTGCCTCATGCTCAACAGTTTGCTGCTGCTGTACGTACCAGAGCCAAGGTTAACGTGAACGACTTGGAGGGTGTTCTTCGTGAGCATGTTATCCATGATTGGAGGAGTCTGGACAGTCTGACTCCACAAGAGGCCCATGCTTCCAGTAGAATCATGAGGATGTACCACACACACTTTGGCATTCCATTGGGCTCTATACCAGGGTGGTGGGATGAAAGGAAGAGAAACAAAAAGCCAATGCTACCTCTCTACCTACGTCAAGATATTCCTCATAAATTATTACGCAGTATTTCATGCTTACGCCTTTCCTGTCACAACCTTCGGGAGAAAACTCAATGGCATCATGGAAATAGGTGCCCATACCAGCTTAGAATTTGCAACAAATGCGATTGGCACACTGTTCAAGACGAAGAGCACGTCATCCTGGATTGCCCATCTCAGGATTTAACAGAACTGTGCACTCAGTTCCAGCACCTATTTAGCTCTGCACCCCCAAGCAGTGCATCACGCCTTAGAGACTTCATGAACCAGGCTGATGTCCTAGGATTAGCCAAGTTTGTGTCTGCTTGCCTGAAATGCTGTGACTGAGCTTCTAGCTAATTTTGTTTTGCATTGGACTGGTTTGGTTACAGGCACGTTTTGCTTCAGCTAAGCTGCCCCCGCAGGCAGGTACAGCTATGTAACCCTTCCCTTCCCTAAATCAAGACTCGTACAGATTTTTAAAATTTTCGTCAGAATTGGTTTCAAATTTTGATTCTGGATGAGAATCTTTCACCAGCAGCTGATCAGCCAGGTTCTCGGGCTGTAGGCCAACCCCTTGTAACCCTATATCTTTTTGTGCAACAAACTCATGACTCACTGAGTCAATTCTTTGAGCCAGTGTGTCTGTTCTTTTAAAACTAAATAGGGGGTGCTCTCAATGCCTGTAGTTTCTTTTTTCTTGCTAGCTGTCAAACGTATGCAATCCCTGCTGGTATGTATGCAAGTCAGATCTGGGCTACCCCTTACCTTCGGCAAGGCAAAGAGATGGACAATCCCATACAGAAGTGGCTACTAACAGTGCTTAAAAGAGCTTTGGGGGTCAGGGACACTACTCCCTCTTGGTGCATCATGCGGGAATGTGGTCTGGAGCCCTTACAATTCAATTGGTTCCGAGCAGCAATGCGTCTTTACAACTCCTTGACCGATGCAACAGCACCACAATGAAAAAGATTTTGCAGGCTGACATGCGGCTGAGCTCGAGATCTGATGATTGTTGGTCTTCCCATATTCTATCAGCCATGGATGGTTTGGCACACTCCCACATTTTCAAACAGAAGCTGCTGAATTGTGAGCCCATTGATCTTAGTCGTTTTGTTGTAGATCTCAGGACCAGGCATCTACAATATTGGGAGCCTTTTTTCAACACACACCCTAGAGAGCGCAACAGTAAACGCTTGACCTATCACCAGTGGTGCGCTCCTCCTACTAAAAGAGCCTTGGTTATGCATTCTCCTTATAGTCTCCCCAAATACATGTTCCTTGACCTCCCCCACGATGTCATTCGCAGCGTGGCTCGGTTTAGACTCCGCATCCACACCCTTCGCTATGAGACAGCAACTCGGAATCACAGCTCTTCCCCAAACTGTGACCTTTGTGAGGCTGATGATGCTGTCCAGGATGAACAACATGTCCTCTTCCATTGCACACATCCCCAGGTGGTCTCTCTCCGCAGGAAATATGCTCCCTTGTTCTCACAGGCAGAATCTCATGATGTGTCTGCTTTTTTGAACCAGAACAACAACAAACTTCCTTATTTCCTTCATGAATTGATTGCCTTTATGAGCAGGCTAGCAGTCGCACTTCTTGACTGAAGGCCTTATCCTTGTAAACCTTGCTAGCTGTCAAGCCACATTGCAGGTAAGAACGGCTGGCTGACCATAGTTCACTAACGATTATTCATTTGGCGGGCAGAGATCAGCAGGCCGAGCAGTCAAACCACCTGGCTGAAGGCCAAAACCCCATGTAAACTGAACTTTCATTGCGACGTAGTTTTTGTTTTAATTTGTAAACTATTCGGTGTGACAAGGCAGTGAAACAATGCACAGATGTCCTCAGATGAGGAAGTATAATCCATTGGCCTCATGTACTCACTTCCTTTCTCTGTTAGAGCTGGTAACATGGGTCTGGTGTGTTACACAGTTTTTGTATGCACAATCAGGACAAGTCCCTCCGCTTGCTAAATCTGCTGAAAAGGAGTTTAAAATGCGAACAGCTTGGCAGCTTGTACATTGGAGGTCAAAACCAGCGAGAAAGACTAGACAATGTTAACGACAAGGTTGGTAGGCCTGTTTGAGCCCTTCCTCCCACAAACTACAAGCCCTCACACCAAGTTCAAAATCTTATGCAAGGTATCATCACATGCGGACGCCTTAGGGTAGGGGGTTGACAATTAAATGTCCTAGAACTTTCTTAGCACGAGGGAAGCAAGGTCATCATGAAGCTGCTTCAGCGCAATCCTTCCCTGGCATGCTCTCCCTTTTTCTACTCACTCTTGATGGCCTTGTAGACGTGCTTCACAAACACAGACGTGCGCTGACATAGATGTGCTACTCACTCTTGATGGCCTTGTAAATGTGCCGGACAAACATCAACGAAGCGCGCCATCCTATTGTTCCCAGCATCAGGAAGAATCCAAAGCATACCATGGCCATGTATCCAAAGAAGAAGCTTGCCTGCAGGTGCGTCAGCAATTCGTCAGGAAGCGTTCAGTATTCAGTAAAGGCATCTGGAGACTTATGCCCGTAATCAGCATTCAGCATTCAGCAGTAATCAGCATTCAGTAAAGGCATCTGGAGACTTATGCCCGCGGCATGCATGCCAAGTGCGTGTAGATTCCTCAGTGCTGTGTGTTTTGGCAGTCTCCTGCAAAAGTCAAAGCCGGAACCACCCGCTCCCAGCTTTCCTGTCACCACCAGCACCTCCCTTCACAGACACGCTTCCCAACAACCAATCCTTCCATCATGTTGCACACGGGGACTTTGTACACTTCCATTCCAGTAATTCGTTTGTTTGCTGCATGGAATGTGCACTTGGAGCCTGGCCTCTTAACTGGAAGCCAAACCAATGCCATTCTCCTGCTTCTCACCCCTGCCCAAGCTACCACTGCTACATGCACCTGCACGAAGCCTGACATGTCTGAATGGCAGACCTGCATGAAGCTTGACATGTCTATTGCATGCTATCCCTGCTGCGCGCACCTGCATGAAGCCTGACACGCCTGAACATGTCTGATGTTTCTGAATGACGCACCTGTATAAAGCCTGACATGTCTGACACTTCTGAACGATGCACCTACACGAAGCCTGACATGTCTGAACATGTGAACAGATCTGGCATTTCTGAACGACGCACCTGCAAGGAGCCTGACATGTCTAAACATGTCTGACGTTTCTGAATGACGCACCTGTATAAGCCTGACACGTCTGACACTTCTGAACGAATAACCTACACGAAGCCTGACATGATTGAACATGTGAACAAATCTGGCATTTCTAAACAACCCACCTGCATGAAGCCAGACATGTCTGAACGGCAGAAGTAGTAGTAGAAGCAGTAGCCGTACACAAACAGGCCCGTCGCACCGCCGCACAGGAATGAGCGCCACCACCAATGGTGGTCCTCAACAGCAAGCTGCAGGAGGACAATGATTTAAGTGCGTTCTTGAGCAAATATATGTGTGTGTGTGTGTGTGTGTGTGTGTGTGTGTGTGTGTGTGTGTGTGTGTGTGTGCGCGCGCGTGTGTGTGCGCGCGCGCATGATGAGGCTCAACAACAAAGACGGCTGTCTCAAGGCAAAGCGTCTGTGCACGACTGTATCGAGACATGGAAGCTTCAAAACAGCTCCATTTGTCGTATCCATGTATTCCATCCATATATTATGCTAGGTCCACTGAAGCGCTGCTCTGTTGGAGCTCTGCCATCACATATTGAGCTGGGTGACTGCTACGCAGCACTGACCTGGAAGTAGGTGAGGGCGATGGTGATGAAGGCGGTGACGATGATCAGGATGATGTAGACAATGAATAGGATCGACCAAATGATGTAGACCTGCATGGGTGCGAAAGCGGGGATCAGAGTTGTGCAAAGTGCGCGCGAGCAAGACAGAACTGAACAGGCAAGTCAGCATGGAGCAACCTCACTTCATCATCTTAGTCCGACTGATGCTGCATTGCTCCTTCTGCAGTAGGCACATCAGCTGAAGGCTCCACCCAGCTCCCAATGACACAAGGCACCCTGCATGTCCCCCACCCTGTGACCCCAACACAGAGGCACAGGTGATTGGCCCCAGGCATGTATGTCCCCAACCTTGCGGCCCCATGCGGAGGCAAAGATGTAGCACAGCTCCACGCGGGTGGCAAGAACCTACATCCTCTCAAAAAGGCAAAGATGATTGCCCCCCCCCCCCCCCCTTGCGGCCCCACAGAGGCAAAGATGTAGCAAAACTCCACGTATAGATGGAAATGGCAATGGCAAAAACCTAGGTTTTCTCAAGAAGGACGAGATGATTGCCCCCCCCAGAAAGTTTTTATCCCCCCACCTTGTGGCCCCACACGGAGGCGAAGATGTAGTACAGCTCCACGTAGATGGCAGAGAAGGGCAGGAAGCCGGCCATGAGCATTTGGGGGACGGTGGTGCGGTACCAGGGCAGCTGAGGGATCTCGCGCGGGTACTTGTTGGTGCGGCAGGGCGCATTAAACTCAGCCCTGCAAACAGGCATGCATTCATTCCTATTTAGAGGCCTGCTGCACTGCAGAAGCAAACAGCCTGCAGCTGTGTGACGGCACAGGCACGGGAGCGGTGGATTCAGCAGCTGCGCAGACATAAGAGGAAATGACAATGACGCGATGCTTTGCGTGTCTGCAGTTGACCATCGTGCTGCAGGGCGCGTTGAATGTGTGAGTTGAATTTGGCCTGCAGACAGGCACGCATGGAGCGGGCAGCCGGAGAAGCACACAATAGAAAAGCACGACCGTAAAGGGCACTCGTCATCGGCGGTAGGATGCGTTGCAGCAGAGAAGCACACAATAGAAAAGCACGACAGTAAAGGACACTCGTCATCGGCAGTAGGATGCGTTGCAGCAGAGAAGCACACAATAGAAAAGCACGACAGTAAAGGGCACTCGTCTGACAGCAGGATGTGTTGCAGCAGAGGGCATGTCGAGCCAACCTGAAGAGAAGAAAAGAAAGGAGCAGCATACACGGGCAGTGAGATCACTCCCAACAACAATGAAGAGGGTGTAGGCCACCACCTGTAGGCCAGCCGCTTGCAGACACTAGAGGCATGGATGGGGCAGCAAGGGGAACAGTCAAGCATCATCCGCTTGCAGTACTGGGGCAGCGAGGGGGCAGCGAGGGGAACAGTCAAGCACCATCGGCTTGCAGTGTACACAGACATCGACAGTGCTGCACCGGAGTCCACAGCCCTTTGACACACAGGGACCACGCCAAAAGTTCACCTGCGTCGCCCAATCAACCTCTCAACATTTGCGCCTATGCACAGGAAGAAGGATCAGTGGATGGGGCGCCCACGCAAACGCAGGAACAATGCAATGAATAGCTGTGGAGCTTCAAATAAATTTAAGGTACAGTGAAGCGAGGCGCAGCCAGCCCTGCAGAGGGGCGCATTTGGGACATGGCAACCTTGCTCATTGCAGTCCTTCACAAATAGATTGTCAGATCAAATGATTGCAGTGGACAGTCGATGGGGCAAAGAAGCCATTGCGTACCCCCGCCCCAAAGACCTATGCATCACTTCAACCAGCTTTTTGGCTAACCAGCGCATTGACTGAGCAAAGCAAGCGCCTTTGAGTGTGCGCCGAGCGTGAAAGCTGATGCGAGGGAGACCTGGAGCTGCCTCTCACATCCAGCAAGCCAGAGCAACCCCCCTAACATATGACCACCCAGCAAAAAAGCTGCCTCTCAAACAACGAGATCAAAAGCGAATATGCGTCAGCTCTGAAGCATGCTGTGCACAGCAAAAACACTTCCACACCTGTGACATCAGAGCACTCGCACACATGGACACACCCAGTCCAGGAAGCAAGCCTACATCCTGACCTGTTGTTCTTCCCTGCAATGCCGCCAAACACGGTGAGCGGGATCGTGACCAGACCCCAGATGATGATGACGATGACAATGGTGCCAAAGGGCAGGGCAGCAGTGGACTGTGCGCAGCAGAGCAGAGGGCCACGCCAAAACAGTGAGGACGATTCAAAAAAGAAATGTGGCAAGAAGCCCGATGCCTAAAAATAAAAATCATAGTAGATTGACGCATTTATGTCATTCATCGATGCGCAAGGCAGCAGTGAGCTGCGTTTCGGAGAGGGTTGGGTCCTGAGCATGGGGACATCCAAGAAGCATCAGCGGCAGGGAAGCATCATCTCAGCTGTGCAGAGCCCCTATGCTTCATTTTGAAACCAGCTGCTGCTGCCGCAGTAACCCCGCTCATGAAATGCAAAAACGTGCAGTTCAACCCGACAACGTAAACGGTTGCCCCCTTTACTTAACACCACTGCAGGCCTCATATGAAACTTTGAAGACACAATCACCTGGCATGCAATGGCCAGAGCGGGCTGGACATGGTAAGGAAGCAAAACACAGACACAACAGGCAAATGGCCACTGTGAGCCAAATGACACAAGAACGTTTGCACTCACCCGGTACGCGATGGCCACTGTGTTGAGCAGGCTGAACATGGTGAAGAAGGGGCCGCAGTAGACAAAGCATGTCAGCAGGATATTGCGCACCCACAGCTGGCCCTCCATCTGTGTGAGCAGGCGGGCAGAGGAAGTGGCATGAGCAAGTGTGTGTGTGTGTGTGTGTGTGTGTGTGTGTGTGTGTGTGTGTGCGTGCGCGCGCGTGCGTCTTGTGGGTTCATATGCACGCGCATGTGTGTACGTGCGTGTGTGTATGTGTGTGTGTATGTGTGTGTGTATGTGTGTGCGTGCGCGCGTGTATGTGTGCGTGTGTATTGAGTGTGTGTTTGCGTGTGTGTGTGTGTTGCGCATAAGGCTGAGAGTGTATGCTATGCACCCACCTGCTTGTAGTAGGAGGCCGCCACATAGCCTGCGATGCAGGCTGTGAGGGCATAGAGCACGATGATGGCGGAGTACAATGCTCCACGGTTGTATGGGTAGAACACGCCCACCAGGGCTAAGCCAAAGATGAAGAGCGACAGGTAGAAGATCTGGACGGGCATTGGGGATAGGGATCCAGGAGCTTAAGTGAGTGTGTGTGTGTGTGTGTGTGTGTGTGTGTGTGTGTGTGTGTGTGTGTGCACGTGTGTTCGCGCATGTGTGAGACGCACAACCGCATGCATGTGTGCGCATGTAGGTAGACGCTTCAGGGTGCATGCACACATCATTTCACACACCATCTTTTGAGCCTTGACTTCCTCAGAGCATCGCAGGGACAGAGACTGAGCATGCACCACACTGTACACCACAGAGGTAGATGGGGTGCACCATGCACATGCAAGCACACGCATGCATGCTCGCGCCTCAGGCACCTACCTGAGTGCCGGTGCCAACAAACGCGCAGAACAGGTTGACATGAGGTGGGAAGCGGAACACGTCCCCATGCACAAACTTCCAGCCAGCCTCCTCCTCATCCAAGCCCGAAGCTGCACGGACGCACAGCGGCAATTCTGGCAGTTGGTTTGCAGGGAAAGCTCGAGGTTTTGTCCATGCACAAACTTCCAGCCAGTCTGCTTCTTGTCCTGGACCAAAGTTACGCAGATGCACAGCGGCAATTTTGGCAATTGAATTGAAGGAGCAGGTAAGGGGAAAGTGGCTTTGCCCTTGTACAAACTTCCAGCCAGTCTCCTCCTTGTCCAGGACCAAAGTTACGCAGATGCGCGGCAGCAGTTGAGCGGTTGATTTTCGAAGGGGCAGGTGTGGGGAACATGGTTTTCTCCTTGCATGGATGCACAGCAGCAATTGGAGTGTAGGAGAAGTCATGGGCGGACCTGGTTTTGTCCAGAGTTGCAAAGCCTAAGATGAGTGCAAAAGGACATGTTTGGGGAAAGGAGTGGGAAGGGGTAGAAACTGAGTGCGGAATCACTGGATGACCTCATAACACATGCAAGCTAGCAAACACCTCGTTTACTTCGTTACACATGGTCAGGTCTAGTTTGACACCCACACCCACCATGCTATGACGCACTTTTTTAGCGAGCGCTTCACACGCGTCTGAACCACAGTGTTTGCATCCTTTCTAGCAGCTTTTGCACAAAACCAAAAAGTGCACTTACGAACGTCGCGCGAGTACTTGATGAAATCTGCAGCTTTTGCACAAAACCAAAAAGTGCACTTACGGTCGTCGCGCGAGTACTTGATGAAATCAGCCTTCAGCACACGCATGAGGATGGTGGCCAGGAAGCCGGTCAGCAGCAGCACAGTGACGCAAGAGTTGATGATGGAGAACCAGTGGATCTGCAGGACATGGTGCGTACACACAGGCAAGCAGCAGGGGTCGGTGAGTAGTTGGGCTAACCAACTCCATGCGTGTATGCCGCACCAGCTGCTTTGCTGGGAAAAATGTGAGATGTATGGCGTAGAGGAATTGAAGTAGAGGAATTGGCCAACCCTAGGAATGAGAGCTGACAGCAGGCATGTAGCACTGGGCACTGCAGCAGCAAACAAATGAACAGGCGGCAGTGAATTTTGTGCTTGGGGGGGAAGGTGTGCACCCGACTGTACGCTGGCGTGCCAAATACATCTCTGCTCCACGATCTGCTTCTGCTGCATCACGGTGTTGCTGCAGATCGCCAGCAACACATTGATGCTCACGCAGAAGCAGACCATGGAGCAGAGATCTTATTGCCACACATCTCTCGACACAGAAGAGCAGTGCGCGCCCTCAAGTCGACCCCACGTACAGCATGTTGCTGGTGTTCAGCGACAATTTCATGATGCTGCAGGGGCAGATCATGGGGCAGAGATCTATTCGGCGCGGGGAGCTTTTGACACAGGAGAGCAAGGCTTGCTCACTGAAGAGTGGTTGCTCATCTTGACTTCACACAAAGCATGTAGCAGTTGCGTTCTGAGATGCATGAACCGCCAGACACCCGCACGAGCTTGAATAGAAACTTGACAACCATCAGCTGGAAAAGGACCTGGCTGCAACCAGGTGGACGGGGATTTGACAAGAACACTCAGAACCTGACTTTACAAACATCAATTGTTATGTTCCTTCCGAATCCAAATGGATGCATGTCCTTTCGTGCACCTTTGCACGGGCGGCGTTCGAGGGATAGGGCTGATCAGCAAGAGTTACAGGCTGCAGACCAATCCCTTGAGACCCCTTGGACCCTCGTGTGCACTTCGAAGTGGATGGCGTTCAGGGGAACGCATCTGCATGGGGTATTTCATGGTATAGGGAAAGCACGGTTCATGGATTGATTCACAGTTCAGAGGAGTCATAGTTCATGGTTCAAGGGAAACATCTGAATGCGCACCTCCAAGTGGATGGGGTTCAGAGGAAAGCGCTCATAGCGCTGCAGCCGGTTCTCAAAGGTGGTCTCCGTGGGGGTCCAGTGCACTGAGTAGGTGAACTTGGCAGTGACCTCCTTGTTGCCGTCCGAAATGTCCACCACCTTTAGGTGCAGAAAATGTGAGCAAGAAGTGAGCAGGTAACAAGAGAGCGGAGCCAAGGCCAGCAGGTGGAGAGAAAGCTCTGTAAAAGGTATAGCTAAAAATTTGGAAGACTTCAGGTTTGCTACCAGGTGCCCAAAAACATGCCAAGTCATGTCTCAATGCCCATGCGCGGTTGGCGTGCACCAGCATGCTGGTGGATGAAGATGGAAAAGCTGCTTGGGCTACCGACAAAGAAAAGACTTCCATCCTCATGCCCCACCTCACCTGATGTGGGTCTGTCAACATGCCGATTTCAATGACATGCTTGCCGTCGTGCTTGACCTCAAAGTCCTCATGCCCCACCTCACCTGATGTGGGTCTGTCGACACGCTGATTTCAATGACGTGCTTGCCGTTGTACTTGATCTCAAAGTCTATGTGGGTGAACAGGTAGTACCTGCGAGCAGGTGCACACACGCAATAGGGTTTAGCCACAAGTTATCGTGTGGAGAGGCAGTTGCCTTACACACACATGCTTCACCATGTACATGCATGCATGCCTTCAAATGATGCGCAGTAGGACGTGCACGAGCAGCGCTCTGACCACCTCCTCACGGACAACAAAGTGCCGGACACATCACGAGGTACCTCTCTCCCATGGGAGTAGCTACTTGTACACTGCAGCTTACATATGCTTGACCAGAAGCTTACTTGTACAGTGGCTTTGTGCCAGCGGTGATGATTTTCTCCATCTTGCCGATGAACCCCCACACAGGCAAATCATCATAGTACATCTGGAAGTACCAGTCCTCCCTCACCGCCTGCAATGCACGTTGTACATTATGCGTCATAGAAAATCTAGAAGCACTCATACTCCCTCACTGCGTGTACATGTCAATGGCGGCACAGCCAAGGAAACAGGAAAAAAGAAAAAAAGGAAAAACTGTGCTGACAGTGAGAGCACACTCTACATGAGGATGGAGTGAGGAACCCTTAATCATGGAGCCCAAGGTACAGCTGCGCAACCCCTCTCCTTTCCTTTCCTTTCCCTTCCTTTTCATTTCCCTCACTGCCTGCCTGCATGTCTGCAGTGGCACAACAGAGGATGGAGAGAGGGAAATCAAGTCCAGAAACTCAGGGTACAGCCAAGCAACCCCTTCCTTTCTCTTCCTTTCCATTGTCCCTCACTGCCTGCCTGCATGCCTGCAGTGGCTCAGCAGGGGATGGAGCAGTACACTCTTGAGCCCTGTCTAACACAAAAGGGGAGGTTTGCCAGCAGGTATCATGTTGCTGACACATAAGGGTTGGGATTGCCAGCACAGGTCTTGCTGTTTGACACATGCAGGAGAGGTTTGCTGGCGATCTCCGCTTATTGGAAAGAGCATACAGTCTTACACATGCAGAAAAGGGGGGTGGCAACTACCACGAGGCTTGCCTATATTTTCTCAGGACCAATACAGCCCAAACAAACATTTGAGGGGTTGCATGTGTGGTCATGCAGAGGGGGCTGCAATGCCATCCAGCAGGGAAGCCGATTCAAATTGGCAAGCAGCTCACACAAAAAGGACAGCACACAGTTTGGGGCCCATGTGGAGGCTGAGTGCACCGGCGTGGGCTCGAGAAGGTAGGAGAAGGAAGGAATAAGCGTGTCATTCACAGTTACAAGCATCAAGGGAAGGACGCTTAGCGTCTCCACCTCCTTTCTGAGTGCCCCGGGTCCCATTTGAGTCCAGCCTAAGTCCTTCTCAGCGTGCGCTCGGACCATGATGGGGCCATTGAAACCTTAATTGCACCTTTATTGCTTCAGCTACGCAGCCCTTGTAGGCAGGTACAGCTATGTGACCCCTTCCCATTCAAAAATTGTAGGCCTTGTGGCTGGCTGGCTGTTACTTCTGCGGTTGGAGTACACCCAGGAGTATGACCAGAGGAGCGCAGGAGCAAAAACTTCATGGCAGGCCTCACCTTCCTAAACTTGAGCTGCTGCTCTGCACCCAGCTTCTTTTCACAGGCAATCTCGTTGTTGAGGTCCTCCTTAAAATTCAACTTGAAGGGAGTGGTTGCCATCCTGCGTGGGGTCAGCAGAGCACAAGTGCATCGATTGTGCACAGATGAAAGGGGGGGTTGTGGTTGAGCAACACCTTCAGGCACGTTGTCCACACAGGAAATGCAGCAGTCATCTACTGCACCACCACCTTAGGGTGATTGCAGAAAATGCACATGTACCCAATCTGTTGTAGCAAGACGTGCACAGGCAGCACCTTGACCACAATGCCGTCCCAACTATTCACAGCACTCTTGCTTCGCGCAACCCTAGCGCAGCACAAAGGAGTAGCCACCTACTCACCTGTTGGCATCTACCAGCTCCCCCAATCCCAGAGTCTTCCACTTCACACCCTCAGGGGGCTGCAAGGAGGATACAGGTAAGCCAGGTGGTGAGCCTTTGGGCACATGTTCATGCTCCAACTTTCATGTATTGCTGGTCCCATTTGCATCCTTGATTTTTCGCAGGAGCTCATATTTCAGAGCAGGCACACACAATCAACACCTGCATGCATGCCAGCCCCCACATGACAGACCAATGCCTGCAGGCGTATGCGATGAGTCCTTGTTCTGCACCCTCAACTTGACAGGTGTGCACTGGCTTGACCACCGCTTATGCCTCTTCCAAACAACCCTCACCTGGCAGTAAGGCAGGGCGTAGTACTCGTATGTCTCACTGCATAGGCAGGCAAAGGCTGGGCATGAGCAACATGCACAATGCTTTACAATTGTTGCAAGCGATGGACCATGAGCTGCAAGCATGCATGCGCACGCGCGCACACACACACACACATGCACGCATACGCACACACAACGGTGCCCAGCACGCAGAGAAGGATGATGGATGATGAGTTTATGGACGCGTGCAGGATGCTTGCATGCGCTGAGCATGTGTGTGTGCTCTCTGCACTGCACATCTCGAGTGTAGGTGTCCCCACCAATGCCCTCACCTCGGGTTGGTGAAGGGGCCAACCTGCGCGCATGAAAGAGCACATCAGGCATAGGCAATCATTGAGGTGATTGGCCAAATGTCGTTGGGGCAAACACTTGCATGTGCATCCTGCTGATTAGCTTGCAAGCTAGCTCACGCCAGGCCCTCTTCATTGATTTGACTTGATTGCCACAAGCATCAGGCCCAGTCATGATGGTGCAGCAGGGTGCCCAGCATGTAAGCAGGAGCCCAACACATTTGCGTTTCCCTCTGGGTGGAAATCCACGCTCATCCTCCCTCGCCCGCTCTCTCACCTTACTGGCCCACAGCGGGACAGACTGCCCATCCTTGTACGATCTATCCTTTTTCCCGAGCAGCTGCCTCGATGTGCTGCCAGGCCCGCTCTCATCGCCTAAATGCTGCCACTCGGCGTCGAGGGGACGCGCAGCACTCGCCAAGGAAGCCACCAATACAACAAGGACGACCGTTGTCTTGCCCCAGGCGTTGCTGCGCATCATCGCTGAGCTTTGGCCCCCCTAAAGACACGGGAGCTTTATTTCATGCTGTCAGCCAAATGATCGTGTACCGTGTGGTATCCTATAGCACCTAATTATCACAAATTTATTTGGGACTGGTGAACCACGGGATCAAAGATAGGACTCGAAGCGCACCAACGTTGAATTGAAGTTGTGTATCAACTGGAGAAGTTCTTAAGCAATATTCATTCAAGCTGGCGACAATTCGTACTCGTGCTGGCTGTGAGAGACTTTTCTATATGGTCCATAATAAGAGCTGGCTAATCAGTCATAAACCTTACATTTACATCTTGTTTGCCAGGCACAGACCAGCATGCCATCTGGTTTCAGTTCTGATGCTTCTTGCACCTGTTTCTCAAGCAATTGATCAGCTAGCGCACTGGCTGCAGGCCTTCCTATGTAAGCACGTTCGAGTCCTTCTGTTTACCCCTCCACCCTCAAATAAAGCTTGCTAACATGGGAGACCTCCTGAAAGCCCTCTTTGTCGTGGGAGAACGCTACCGACAGGCCATGCAAGCAGATCGTGCCTGGCCGGTGCACAGCTACTCGCAATGGCACTGCTGCGCCCATCCCTGGCGCCAAAGTCATGCCAACACGTGTCCTGCATCACATGTGCGATTGAGGCAGTGAGTGTGAGGAGTGAGATTGTGAGTCCATGACACGTGAAGAAAGCTGATCGGTTTGGTCTGCAGCCGAGGCTGCAAGGAATCAGGCAAAGGCACACTTTGACTGAAAGCTACCACCACCCCAGGACCAAGTGGAAACAAACGCGCTGAGGAAAGCCACCTTGTGCCTGTCTGTGTAAACGTCCTGAGCACTATGATTGGAAATACTGCTCCCTGCTCTCTCAATAGATTTCCGGTAGTGCTTCCTATATTGTCATCTAACTTCCTTCTGCACAGCAAGCAAATGAAGATTTTCACACAGCAATGGCTGCCGTCCAGGTGGAGCCATATGTGTTCTACAAACCCATTGACGGGTGAAAAGGCCATACAGAGCATTGTCTGATTCTCTTCGTTAACTGCTGCATTGCTTCCAGCTTCGCTTAAAAAAACTGGTTCACACTCAAGAGGATTGACATTTAAGAGGATTAATAGAGGATATTGTGGCAAGGTGAGTTACACCTGTAGCGTACGGTGGCAGGTTGAAAAAATTAAGGGAAAAAGGCAAAAGGATCAAAGTAAGCCAAAGAAAGCGACAGAGATAAAAGACAGACGATTGGTTGGCATGCAAGACCAGCCCTCCAGTCAGCAATCTCAGAGCATCAACCACGAATGTACTATGGATAATATTTCCTTTGAGCGCAGTTTGTAGGGATGGTGGATGAGGGTTGGTCATGCATATCAACCAATTCGGCTGTCTCTTATCTCAATCGCTTAATTTACTTGTTTATTTCTTTTTGCCTTTCTTTTTTCCTACTTTTTTTCCAACCTGCCACTATACACTACAGGTGCGAACCGCCATCATGCTGGCTGGTTATCTGATCCTGACTGCTAAGTTTCCAAGTGATGCTTTTACCTTCCATTGATCAGTGAGCAACAGGCATGCCTACGCAGCTTTTCCCCTCTTCTTACTCTGAGTTTACAACAAGCAGATCAGATGGATTCATCAATGTATTCGTCTAATGATTTCTCAGGTCCCGGTCTCATTAGAAGAATTGGGGTCCAAGTTTGGGGGGGGAGAGCTCTTGGTGCAGTGTGAACCGCTCCAAGTTGGAGTTCAAGCAAGGGTTCATGTCGGGGGGGCCGATTGGGGGGTTCCAATTTGGGTCTGGACCTCTGTCCAGACTTGCGCTGGGTGGCGCAGAGGGACCCCCGCATGCCGTAGGAAGTGAAAAGTGTGAGGAAAAATTCCCGTCAAAAAATGTATCATAGAATTATGTTCCTTTCATAACTAGCTGCAAGTACGCAAGGAAGAGAAACTGAAGTGACGCATCCTGGCAGCGCACCCTTTACCCCTTCAGCGCTGCTGCTGAAAATCTAGGAGCTGCCCTCTCTTGCGCACCTTGCCCTTTCAATGCCAGAATGCCTTTGATTGCCAAACACGCACCTCCCAGGCCATGTGGAGTCTGCACCCTCCACTGTGCCAGACGGCTTCCAGTTACCAAATAGCTTTCGATTGTCAAACACGCACCTCCCACGCCATGTGAAGTCCTCATTCTCCTCTTGGCAAGACAGCTTCCAGTTAACAGGCAGTTTTTGATTGTCAAACACGCACCTCCCACACCACGTGAAGTCCCCACCCTCCTCCAGGCCGCCATCCTCCTGGGCTTGTGCCTCGATGAGGTTCTGGATTGACAGGGGGACTTGTGGCGCCTGCTCTGAATAGGCAGCAAGGCTGTGGGGAGGCTGTGCAGGGCTAGTGAGGGGGGCAGTCATCCCAGCAGGTATCAAGGGAGACCCTACAGCAGATACTGGAGTCAGGAGCCACCTGTTGCCGCTGTTCGCAGTTGGCGATGGCGACGACGCCGCATTCGCATTGTTTGCCTGAGTTGTGCAAACAATCCAACAGGGTTTCAGTAATCTCGTCAAAAACCTTTCCATGGATGTGGCACGCGCCTTCCTCATCTGAGGAATGTCTTTATTTTTTTCTTTACAAATGGGGATCAAGGAGCCGTGAAAGAAGGAAAGAAACTGACACGGCTGTGATGCACAATACAATCCCTGCATCAAGGACACGTGCACCACAGATAACACCCTGGCAGCAACTACAACCATGCTACCAGGCAATCCGGACTTCCACATGTGTTACTTAGATTGTTGGAGAAGTTCTCAATTTGCACCATAATTGTAGGCAGGCTCCCTTTCTGGCTGGTTTTTGACGCGCACCGTGCCCTGCGTACCACCCATGATTAATCTTAGGCCTGTAACAAACAAGCACAGGAAATGCCTAGAGGAAAAGCATCCAGCCCCCGCAATTGTACCCTCATTGCTGTTGCTTTAGACAACACCCTATAGTGCAACATCATAGCCCCATTACATACCTGCACTGTGAGGCGCGCAGGGCGTGAGGCCACGTTGCGCACGTCAAGCTGCAGCCCTATATGGCACATGGGCTGCTGGCAAAAGTCGTGGCGCACCACCACACACGCCCCTGCATGACTCCCGTCCCCACTGGCGCCGCTGCTGCTCATATGGGACCCGCTCGCACTGCTGCTCAGGGGAGCGCCGCCCCTTCCCACGCTCCCTTCCCTCTGAGACTCATGGCTGCCACCGCTAAGGGCAGGGTGGGGCCCCTGTGGCTGTTGCTGCAGGTGCTGTGTGGGGGGGGCGGAGATGGGTGCGTCAGGTCGTGAGATAGCAACAGTGAGGGCGGTGCGCACCAAGGGCAGGGGCGAGCTGGAGGTGCGCAGCACGTCACGCAGCCACAAGATGCCTACGCGCTCGCTGGGCTGCAGCAGCTGCTGCTGCTGAAGCTGTTCGTGCTGCTGTGAGGTGCTGAGGTCCTGAGCTCCTTGTGCGTCATACCCCTGCTGCCTTTGCAGCATGCTGTTGGCAAGGGATCCTGCTGCGCTCATGCCACCAGCAACACCCCGGGCTGCAGCCGCACCGACACCACTGCTGCTGTTGCTGTCTGGTGCTGGCCCCCTTGGTGGCACTCTCCACACCACTGCCACGTCCACTGTGGGGTCCACGCATGAAGGTAATGTGCATCCCAGTGTGTGTGCAGCAATGGCTTGGTGCACCGAGGGCTTGGCTGCAAGCGTATGTGCTTGCAGCCCCTGAAGCAGCTGTCGCGAGCTGTCGCCCTGGCAGCTGCTGAGCTGCTGCTGCTGCTGTGCATGCTGCAGGGAGTGCAAGGGCGTGGTGTGTGCGCCATACCAGTACCCAAGGGGCCCCCCAATCAGAGGTTGAGCACTTGAGGCTGGGCAGGGCTTGAGATTTGCATCCAAATGAGCCCCAACTTCAGGGCTTGCTACAGTGCCAGAAGAAGCCAGGGCAGGGGCTGCTACGATGTTAAAGGTACCCGAGGCAGGGGCCCCCCAGCAGCAGTCTGCAGGGCTGCAGGGCTGGGCGTGGGGCAGTGGCAGAACCCCTGCGCCATGGGGTAGCAAGGCGCTGGCGACGCAGGAGCGTGCCCCCTGCTGCGGATGTGGCAGCTCCTCTGGGCCTGGCTGGTGTGGCACATGTGCAAGCGAAGCAGGCTGCGGGTCACAAGTTAACAGCGGCACCTCCGACATCGCTCCCACACCCGTTCCTCCTCCCTGTCCTCCTTTTGTGTTGGCAGAGCTGCTGGGAACAAAGGGGCTGGAGCACGGCAAGGGTGCAGGGGGGGCTCGCAGGGCAAGGGTGGTGGTGGAGGGCTGCCCTGGCTGTAGCAGCACGCCTGGACGCAGCGTGTGCCCGCACACCTCTCCAACCTCACATTGCTGCTGCTGCTGCTGTTGTGGGAAAAACGTGGGCCCTCCATTGTTCCCTGCTTGCTGCTGTCCCTCAGAAGAGCTGGTGCTGAGCGCAGGGGCACGCGCACGAGCAGCTGCTGCCGCAACCTGGGTGTGTGAAACACAGGGCAGAGCGTGTGGGCACTAAGTGTGCACGCGTGCGCATGCGCTGGGGGTGGGTTAGAGAGAGCAACAGGATGGATGCTCTGGCAAGGGCTGTGAGTACACAGCCCTTGTTCAATTCAATACATTTCCGGCAAACAAACACACCAAAAACTCAAGGGCACGCACACACACACATGCACGCACGCAACCCACCGCTACTGCGACGGCCGCCTCCGGCCCTGACCGCTTGGACATGATCAGCCGCCATCCGGCATCCTGCCCTGCGGTGGCGCAGGACACCTGCTCCACAGCCACTGCTGTGTCCCTTTCCTGCGTGGAAACAAGACACATGGGTGCATGAGGTAAGCCGCCATGGGGCGTCCGGCATCTTGCCCTGCAGCTGTACCTGGTCTACAGCCACTGCTGTGTCCCTTTCCTGCTTGGAAACAAGACACATGCGTGCATGAGGTAAGCCGCCATGGGGCATCTGGCAGTCTGCCCTGCAGCTGTGCCTGGTCTACAGCCACTGCTGTGTCCCTTTCCTGCATCGAATTGAGACACATGTGTGCATGAGGTAAGCCGCCATGTTGTGCCCGGCATCCTGCCCTGCGGTTGCGCAGGACACTCGGTCTACAGCTACTGCTGCTTTCCTCTCCTGCGTAAAACCAGGCCACATGTGAGCATGGCAGAGCAGAATTCACGCACTGACTTAAGGTGGGTCGTTTCCTGGTATGGCAAAAAATCAAACACTTCCATGATTGTGTTTGGGTTGGTTTAAGTCAACTGTCCACTGGCGCTCGCTTATTGACGCTCACTTATGGATGCACGTGTGGACAGCGTGAGCATGTTGGTGTGAGCTGAGTTGAAAATGGAAAGCAGGTCAATAATGTTGGCAATGGGAAATCAGGGCTTGGGTTGCGAGGCCAGGAAAGGATGGCACGATCGAGAACCTGCCAAAGGATGGCACCTGCCAAGCACCTGCCAAAGGACGGCACCTGTCAAGCACCTGGCAAGTTATGGCACCTGTCAAGCACCTGCCAAAGGACGGCACCTGCCAAGCACCTGCCAAAGGATGGCACCTGCCAAGCACCTGCCAAAGGATGGCACCTGCCAAACACCTGCCAAAGGATGGCACCTGTCAAGAATCTGCCAAAGGATGGCACAACCAAGAGCTTGCCAAAGGATGGCACCTGCCAAGCACCTGCCAAAGGATGGCACCTGCCAAGCACCTGCATCCGTGTGCAGCAGTCCTAGAGGTTCCCTGCTGCTTCCGGCGCAACCCCACGCACCCATCCATATGCCAACAGTCTCCTCTAAATGCAACCGAGGGTGCAATCAAAGGTTGCAACCCAGGGTACAGTGCAGGGTACAATTACGGGTGCGATTGAGTTCAACACCACCCACATGTCTAGTCCGAACCCCGTTCCTGCCACCTTCCACCTGAGCTTTAATTCCCACTCCTCTGGAATCTTCTGTTCCACCAAGGCCCTCCAAGCAACCCTGCCCACCTATGGTTATAACCTCAAACATCTTAATGACAAAAAGCGCCTCTTTTCTGAACTTCTGCAGCAGCCCCCCCTCTCCCCCCAAGCAGCTATTAAGCTACTACGCCCACACCCACAAGCACTCACACCCCACCTTGAGTGCCTCCATCCTGAGTTGCAGACGCGTATCTGTCACACGCTTGGTGCAGGGGCTGAGCAGGGTACGCAGGTCCAGGAGGGGCACCACAGGCACACAGAAGGACAGGCGCAACGTGCGGAGGCGCATGGCCAGCTCTAAAGGCAATGCAGGGGCCTGTGCATATACAGCAAGAGTGTGTGTGTATGTGTGTGTGTGCATGCATGACTGTGCTCAAACCAGCATGCGACCAGAAGGGGAACCATGGGCATGCAGAAGGACAGGCGCAGCGTGCGGATGCGCATTCCCAGTTCTAAAGGCAAAGCAGGAGTCTGTGCATACGCGCGCAAGAGCGGGCATACATGCGTGCGTTTGTGTGTGTACGTGTGCGTGTGTGTGTGTGTGTGTGTGTGTGTGTGCGCGCTCAAACCAGCATGCAAATCAGGAGGGGCACCACAGGCACACAGTGCGTGTCCATTGGTCCATCAGTGCCAGACCATTGGGTGCATGCCATCCTCCAACTCCATCAGAGTCAAAGTGCCAGCGTCTCATACACCACCATCGAAGTCAAAGCGCCCCTCACCACCCCCATCCAGGTCAAAGCGCTTCACCGCAGCAAGGTCAAAGCGCCCCTCACCACCACCATCAAAGTCAAAGCGCCCTTCACCACCCCCATCAAAGCCAAAGCGCCTCACCGCAGCATCAAAGTCAAAGCGCCCCTCACCACCCCCATCCAAGTCAAAGCGCCTCACCGCAGCAGCAAAGTCGAAGCGCCACTCACACACCACCATCAAAGTCAAAGCGCCCCCCACCAACCCCATCAAAGTCAGAGCGCCTCACCGCAGCATGCAGCGGCTCATACGCCCAGATCAGCTCAAACGTCAGGTTGCCTGCATGTGTGGGATGCACCCATAAGGGCCACTCCAAGACAGCCCCTGGTCTGAGCACTACTCCTTGCCAAGGTAGGCGGTACAGGCTGGCCCCTTTGGCACGCACCGGAGGAGCCAGCTGCTCTGGGGATACAGAATCACCAGGATCTACAGATACGCAGCACAGATAAGGACATGGACATGAGGCATCATATGGCAAGGACATGGACACAAGCATCGCCAGGATCTACAAAAGCATGGCACGGGCAGACACGGACGCATGGCAGTCACATGGAAATGATACAGCACGGGCATGGACATTAACACATGGCATTGCCAGGATCTGCAAGTACGCAGCACAAGTGTTGCGGATTGACGTACGAGTAATCATGCTGGCAAAGTTGCACAATCCAGGAACGCAGCCCGAAAAAGCAACCAGGCATATGCAATTGAATGCACAAGAAGCAATGCGCAAGAATATCTGAACGGATCACTTGGGGCTGAAGAGGTGCAATTTAGATTCACAGCAGATGAATGTGCAACCACGCCTCTAATGGTCCTTTGCCTGACCAAGAAGTTCGCTCAGATCAAAAAGCCATGAGCACATCAGATTCACAGCAGTTGTGCACCACGCCTCAAATGGATCTCAGCTTGACCCAAATGCTCGGGAGAAGCAGGCGCTGTGCACAAAGGCTGCAGCCTTTTGAAACAACAGGAAGAGCTTGCGCAGTAAAAAGGAAGAGCTTGCGCACATGTGTCAGATTTTAGAGCTCAAAGGAAGGGCTTGCGCAGCACCAAGGAAAGGCTTGCGCACATGAGTCAGATTTTAGAGCACAAGGAAGGGCTTGCGCAGCACAAAGGAAAGGGTTTCCAAATGAGTCAGATTTTAAAGTGCAAGGAAGGGCTTACGCAGCACAAAGGTGGGAGGGCAAGCATTTTGCACACTTCATGCAGACAAAAGCCCGTCGTGACGGCGAAGCCATCATCAAACCAAACCATTGGCGCAGATACATGCCGGACAGAAGCTGGTTTGCAGACCTCACTGGTCATGAGGTTAGAGAAAAAAAGGCTCCAATCGTATGCGTGCAGATTTTGCAACTGCCTGCAAACCAGGCATCTGGGAACAACACCACTTTGCTCACCTGCAAGTGCATCTTTCAGGGGGATGTGCACCGCTGCCCCATTGCTGTAGGAAGACACACAACTGCTTAGCCATCTGAGAACAATGCACTTTGCTCACCTGCAAGTGCATCTCTCAGGGGGATGTGCACCGCTGCCCCGTTGCTGTAGGAAGACACACAACTGCTTGAACATCTGAGAACAATGCACTTTGCTCACTTGCAAGTGCATCTTTCAGGGGGATGTGCACCGCTGCCCCATTGCTGTAGGAAGACACGCAACTGCTTAACCATCTGAGAACAATGCACTTTGCTCACCTGCAAGTGCATCTTTCAGGGGGATGTGCACCGCTGCCCCATTGCTGTAGGAAGACACACAACTGCTTGAACATCTGAGAACAAAGCACTTTGCTCACCTGCAAGTGCATCTCTCAGGGGGATGTGCACCGCTGCCCCATTGCTGTAGGAAGACACACAACTGCTTAACCATCTGAGAACAATGCACTTTGCTCACTTGCAAGTGCATCTTTCAGGGGGATGTGCACCGCTGCCCCGTTGCTGTAGGAAGACACACAACTGCTTAACCATCTGAGAACAATGCACTTTGCTCACCTGCAAGTGCATCTTTCAGGGGGATGTGCACCGCTGCCCCATTGCTGTAGGAAGACACACAACTGCTTAAACATCTGAGAACAAAGCACTTTGCTCACCTGCAAGTGCATCTCTCAGGGGGATGTGCACCGCTGCCCCGTTGCTGTAGGAAGACTCACAACTGCTTGAACATCTGAGAACAATGCACTTTGCTCACTTGCAAGTGCATCTTTCATGGGGATGTGCACCGCTGCCCCATTGCTGTAGGAAGACACACAACTGCTTGAACATCTGAGAACAATGCACTTTGCTCACTTGCAAGTGCATCTTTCAGGGGGATGTGCACCGCTGCCCCGTTGCTGTAGGAAGACACACAACTGCTTAAACATCTGAGAACAAAGCACTTCGCTCATCTGCAAGTGCATCTCTCAGGGGGCTGCACGCTACTGCCCCATGGCAAGGGAAACACACAAAAGTGCTTGTAGACCATCTGAGAATAATACCACTTTGCTCACCTGCAAGTGCATCTCTCAGGGGGCTGTGCGCTGCTGCCCCATGGCTAGAGGAGCATACACCCGGGTGGCTGACAACAAGCTGTAGGTGACGGCACGGCACGCTGCCGGTGTTACGCAGCCGCAGGACTACTCTGCCTACCTGTGTGGAAGAAACATGTAAGGATTGGCAGCTTGTTCTTTCATTCTGCTCATTTGGAGTAACGCAGGAGAATCAACAATGCATTCCTCTATCTTGCTCATTTGAAGCAACACAGGAGGATCAATATTGCAGTCCTCTATCTTCCTCATTTAAAGCAGCAGCATCGAGAGGTGTTTACTTTAAAAGTAGTAAGATGGTAGAGGATGCACCCTTGCCCTGGTAAACCCCACCCTCCAGAAACAGTGGGACAGGTATGTACCACGGGTAGGTACCATAGCTGTGTACCATGGGAATTTACACAGCACCTTCAAAGGCACAAACAGGCAGAGAATGGAGAGAGAGGGAAAGACTATGCACTCCAAATAGCTGGCTGCGTGTAGAAGGGTTTCCTGGAAAGCCTGCAAGCTGGGGTCTCACTGAGCAGAGCAGACATCCATGGGGCTCGAAAGCAGCACACTCAAGGCCCCTGCGATCATGGGGCTTGGAAGCAGCACACTCATGGCGCATACACTCATGGGGCTTGGAGGCAATAATAGGCTGCAAAGAGGAAAGAGGTGGAAGTAGATTGCGCTGTGGGGCTGATGAGGAGGCGGATAGGAGGGGCCAGATAGGTCAATAGGATGGGAGTCGGATGCTGCGCGCGGACCTTGTGAGCACAGCAGCATGCGGAGCTCTTGACAGAGCCAGCAGCTCTTTTTTTCTTTTTTTAAGATCTCCAGTATCTGCAGGCTTGCACAACACACAAATACACACACGCACGCGTTTGCGCACATGCACACCACACATACACACAGAGCGCTCTCTCACCTCGCCTGTGTACATGGCGTCAGGCATGGCGGGAGGGCTGCACAGCTCCAGGCGGGGCATGGGTGCAGCAACGCCAAAGAGCAGGCACCGATGAGGCGCATAGCGCTGCCCACACCTGCCACAACAAAAGGTCATTAGGTTGTTTTCACACACAAAAGACGCACAGTGTTGACGCCCAACCCTGCAAGCATATGTAGGTTTGAGGGAGGTCCTAGGTCACTAAACATACGCCATACATTGAGATCATTTTGCAGGGAAGGTGCGAAACATCTAGCGTACAGATATGGAAAGGGCCAATGTTATACATATGGTATGGATGCTGTTTGTACGCAGTTCTTGTGTGTAGGAGTGTCACATGTATGCACGCCCCTGCTCATGCCTCTGTGTAAAAAAGCGGCTGTGGAAGGCACCTGCAACGGACCTCGGGTTTGACGCTTTTGCTTATACCCTGGTGCACTTTCTCCTGCACTTCACCATCCACATGCTGCTCCTCTCTTCATGCTACACCAAGTCACAGCACCAAGCTCGCAACTTGCACAAGCATTCTACATCCCTCACGCCCTCTTCCTACATAGTTACACAGTCTTGCAGCCTTGGGCAACCTTTTGGCAGTCTCATCGCCTTTGCCACGTGCATGTTTGGCAACAATTTGCCCTCTTCCCCTCCCAATAGCTCACCGAGCACCTGCTGCTCTTGGCCTGCTGCTTGGAGCGCTTCCTGCTGACTGCAGGTACTCCGTCCTCCCACCAAAATATTCTTCAAGGAGGCGCAAATAATAAGGCTTGACCACGCACCTGCTGCTCTTGGCCTGCTGCTTGGAGCGCGGCTTGCTGACTGGATGGAACTCTATTCTTCCACCGGCAGCCCCACCCAAAACCCAAGTAGCCCCACACACACGGAGCCAACCAGGGCTCAAAGCCACCACACATAGCTCCAAGGTGGTCCACGGCTGGTTGGGGGCCAAAGTCACGCGGCGCTCCACAATGTGTAGCTGCAGGTGGCATGTGGAGGGTGGGGTAAACAGGAGTGAGCGGTTGGCAAAAGAGGCTGGAAAGAGTCTCATTGGGGATCGTCCTGCCCTCTTTGGAGCCTCTTAATACAAATGCCCAACCCTGGGTATGCGCCGTGCGTGTGCGTGCGTGCGTGTGTGTGCGTGCGTGTGTGTGTGTGTGTGTGTGTGTGTGTGTGTGTGTGTGTGTGTGTGTGTGTGTGTGTGTGTGTGCGCGCGTGTGTTTGTGTGTGTGTGTTTGTGTGTGTGTGTGTGTGTGTGTGTGCGTGTGTTTGTGTGTGTGTGTGTGTGTGTGTGTGTGTGTGTGTGTGTGTGTGTGCGTGTGCGTGTGTTTGTGTGTGTGTGTGTGTGTGTGTGCGTGTGTGTGTGTGTGTGTGTGTGTGTGTGTGTGTGTGTGCAAACCTAAGCAGCTTACGTCGAATCACCCAAATAGTCTTGCAGTAAGTAGACATGCCTGTAATGCACATAAAGAGGGCCACTCTATGTATGCGAAATGCGTTCAAGTTGTCACAGGTTTATCCGGCACCTGTGTCAAGCTCTCAAGATGTCAGTGCCTGGGGCACCAGCATGTCTAACACCGATGCTGCTGCTGTGCCTGGGGCACCAGCATGTCTAACACCGATGCTGCTGCTGTGCATGGGGCACCAGCAGTTCAGACAAAAAGTGCGTGCACAACCCCCCTTGCTCATCCACAGCTCGCTGAACCTGATCCTGTTCCTGGCCGATCCAGGCATTCCTGACCATTCCAGGCATTGCTGCCCAATCCAGGCATCTAAACCTCACCAAGCCTCCCTGGCAGCTGCAGCTACATCAACACAAATCATCGTACTGAGATTTGGTGCAACCTTGGGATGATGAAAGAGGTGTGCGGAGCAGCTGGCTATATGCAATGCCCTCATAGCATCAGGACATGCCAGCACAGTGCTGCAGTGCTGCAGACTGATCCTATCTCTATCTTAAGGTCCCTGGGTGCTGCAGGTTGTTAACAACTTGACGTCCATGAGTGCAGTGCTGCAAAATGGCCCTATCTTCATGTCCCTGGGAGCAGTGCTGTAAACGGGTCCTATCTTGATGTACCTGGCTGCAGTGCTGCAGATCTTTAGCATCTTAATGTGCCTGGATGCAGTGCTGCAGATCCATCCTTTCCTTATGTCCCTGGCTGCAGTGCTGCATATCCTCTCTGTCTTGATGTGCCTGGGTGCAGTGCTGCAAATCCATCCCATCTTGATGTGCCTGAGTGCAGTGCTGCAGACCCATTCTATCTTGATGTGCCTGAGTGCAGTGCTGCAGATCCATCCTATCTTGATGTCCCTGGCTGCAGTGCTGCAAATCCATCCCATCTTGATGTGCCTGAGTGCAGTGCTGCAGATCCATTCTATCTTGATGTGCCTGAGTGCAGTGCTGCAAATCCATCCTATCTTGATGTGCCTGGGTGCAGTGCTGCAGATCCATCCTTTCCTTATGTCCCTGGCTGCAGTGCTGCAGATCCTCTGTCTTGATATGCCTGGGTGCAGTGCTGCAGATCCTCTGTCTTGATATGCCTGGGTGCAGTGCTGCAAAATGACCCCTTCCTTATGTCCCTGGATGCAGTGCTGCAGATCCATCCTATCCCCATGTTCCTGGTGCAGTGCTGCAAATTGGTCCTATCTTGATGTGCCTGGGTGTCCTGCTGCAAATCCATCCTATCTTGATATCCCTGGCTGCAGTGCTGCAAATCCATCCTATCTCCATGTGCTTAAAGCATCGTGAGAGCTCCACTCACGTGCTCGCTGCTGGGCATCTGCTTGTGGGGTGGTGCCTTGTTGGCTCCTGCAGAGGACAGCGGGTCCAATGTTTGCGCCTTCTCTCCGTCCCCTTCTTCTTCATCTCCTTCTTCTTCCGAGTCCTCCCCCTCCCCCTCCCCCTCCCCCTCTTTTGCATCTGCATAAGTTGGTAGCTTGGGCTGCACCTGCTCCAGGCGCATGGGCGCCTGGGTCACATCCTGCAGTGCTCAAGAAACAGAAAGCGGGGGCGCAACTCTGGCTCAGAGTTAAAAATGTCAGCCTGTCTCAACGTTTGCACAAGCAGCAACTGCACCAGCTCCAGGCGCATGGGCGCCTGGGTCCCATCCTGCAGCATCCAAGCAAACAAACGCTAGAGCCACAAAAAAAGGGCTCGACTTTAGCTTTGAATCAGTTTCAAGCCGTTTCAACATCTGCTTTATAGCACAGCACAGCCTCTGTTGCAAAAAGTAACACAGAGCGCCCCCTCCCTCTGCGCAATATTCAGACGCCCACATGCTCCTCCTTTTCATCTTCAATTTCAAGCCGGGCATCAGACCTTGCATATTTTTGAATGGGCAGGGCTTGATGCATTGCTCCTGACGGTGATGCATTCGACCTACCTTCATTTTTGCCTGGATCAACCTGATTATGTGTTGCACGGTGTTAAAAAGGCAGGGCCTGACAAGTTGCCCCTCACCCAGCAAATCAGGGGATTAAGGGCCTGCTGCATTGCCCAATGCTTTCAACCAACTAAGGGCCTGATTGAGGGCCTGATGTTTTGCTCCTCACCCAATGTAAGTCAAAGCATAAAGGACCTGATGCATAGCTCGGAGCCATTAGCTCCGCATTTAAACAAGCTCAACGGGCAAGTACACGCATCTGTCCCCTTTCTCCTTCCATTCACCCACAAACACTCATGACAACACCCATACCCACACCCTCACCCACACCTGCACACCCATAAATCCCTACCCACTCACAAACTAGCAGCTCAGACACGCGCTTAAAGAGCAGTGAGGTCAGGCACATCTACACCCTTCAAGGGCACGTTTCAACACAGTGAGGTCAGGCGCGCACGCACGCGCACGCGCACGCGCGCGCGCACACACACACACACGCGCACGCGCACGCGCGCGCACACACACACACACACACACACACACACACACACACACACCAGTGGCTCAAACGCGCACTCCAAGCGCAGTGAGGTCAGGCGTAGCCACAGTGCTGTCGGATTGCGAACCCTTATGCGGACCAGCAGAGGCTCCCCCACACTGGTCAGGTTGAACTCCTCGTTAGGTTGCCGCAAAGAGGGCCTGGATGAAAGGCAGAGTGCACGAGTTTGGTGCTTTGGGGGCTGGCATTGCAGTCATTAGTCACAAGCCCCCACACGTAGTTTGAGGTCGCTGCAAAGGAGGTCCTGTGTGAGCATGTGAAAGCTCTAAAAAAAAGTGCAGCAGTGCTATCAATGAAAGCTTATCGTGAACCTCTTTAAATCACAACTGGAATGTTTTCAGAAGGACATCTAAAACTAGCTGCTGCTTCTCAAATTCTCATGGTAATCCAGGACACAGCACAGTATACCTTGGTGTCTTAAGCCTTGATTATTCCTTTGCCATAAAAAATGGAATAGTAAGGAACATGCAGGTAGAGCATGCGCCCACAAAAAAGAGCCAGTGAAACTTACCCGGATGTTACCGTATCTCGGGTGGTCATAGTGGCGCGGTTGCCTGGCTTCCCCAGGGTAGGGCTGGGGCTGTTAGATGGACAAGGCATTGCAGGCAAGGGCAGATTGTGACAATGTGAAGGGGATGCTGCTGCCCATCAAGCATCAAACAGCACAAAGAGGGAGTTTTAAATGAGCCATGAAGCCATTGAGCGATGTACTCTAGACTGGGCAGATCAGCATTCATTGCAGCAAAAGTACAATCCTACCCTTCATGCAACAAGCGCAGCCGGCACACACAAGCAAGGTTCAAACTGCAGATCACACACACACGCGCGCGCACACATACACACACCTGATGCACCCCTCCATACGCTCCCACTCAGCCTCTGCTGTCAGCCTGGCCTCCTCGTTCCCCGCGTGTGCAGGGCCATCAAAGACCACACTCACATCATGGGCGCTGATGTCTGGCAGGCTCAAGCCTTCGAGGGGGACAGCGTTACCAAGCAGGCCTTTCTGCACACACACACGTTCACACACACACACACACACGGATCACCAACTCAGAAACCATCAGAGCAGCATGTGCCATGAGCCAGAAGCATTTGCGCCAGAGGCACAGACCACCGACACAGATGGGTGCAGCGTATGACATGAGCCAGAAGCATGTACGCCAGAAGAACAGACCACCAACACGGATGAGTGCAGCGTATGACATGAGCCAAAAACACTGTCAGGATATGGGCCAAAGTGCAGGAAGGTTGCAGAGCTTGAGGAGCATGGACCTTACAAATGCATTCTGTGACAAGGACACCTTCTGTGGCCCAATGAGAGCCAACAGGCTGGACACTGCTTCGTAAAAGAAGGGAGAGGCAGGAAATGAGCAACGCATGCCAAATGAGCAACACATGCCAAAAAGCCTTTTGTACACCGTGGAGACTTAGCGGCTGGATACAAAGCAAAGAGGGACATTTGGAGGCATGGGGGCAAAATGAACACCTCCAAGGGAAACTGTCCAGCCCATTTTGTTATCAAGAAGCCCAGTACATGCAGTTCATTCCACAAAGTTTGTGCAGAAATGCTTGTGTATTTCCATACATGTCCACACCCAATCACAAAATGGACATGTCAACGAGTGACGAAGCTAAAGACACGCGTAGGCAATCATTTTTAGTATGACAAGGGGAGGAAATGCAAGCAACACGGAAAATTGGCGATGCCCGTGCGTGCGTGTGTGCATGCATATATGCATGCTTGTTTGAGCGTGCATGCAAGTAGGACTCCAGCAACAGTCAAACCTGATCCATTAGAGTGAAAAACAGGGGGGCAGAATCTAATCCCAAAGCACGGCCACTTGTGAGTGCATCTGGCAGGCATCAGTGTTGCAAACAAATGGAAACCAGGCAAGCACTACGCTTAACCACGACCTCAGTAGGAGGACTTGCTCAGCATGCTTCCTAGGTATGCCTGCCAAGTTCAAAGGCCCAGGTGAGCAGGGAGTGACTCCTGGCGAGCAGTGACAGCTGGGGGTTTGACCGGAACATCAGGCTCTGGACAGCCCGCCTGAGCATATGCCCACTTGACAAACTCATGCATTTGCACCTTCAAATGAAATTGGAACGGACTTGCGTGTTAGGGCTGGAAGCGGCCTAGAGATGCACTTGTTGAGTTTTCAAATTTCGTTCATGTATTTCATTTGTCCCAGCACATGTGTCACGACCCCAGATGTACAGTGGTTGCTCTGTGATGCTAACTCACCAGCTTCCTTGCCAAACTTGGTGTACAAGGAGCGGATTTCTGGACCCCGCCCCAGCCCTCCAGACACCCCATAGCATGTTCCTGATGAAGTGCCCAGCCATCGCTGCCGATCAGGCAAGCCGGGAGACAGCTTCCTGGGGACCCCATTTTAGCAGGCATTTTGCCTACTTCCTGGCCCCGCAACCTGGGCACCCCCCGGCACAAACTAAGTATGCAGAGTTGCTCAGATAAGTCCAGACAGAGGTCCTGCATACTCAGAATTGGCTGGTTGCAGCGGGCATTAACTCAAACCTACTTGGCTGACCTGACAGCAAGGCCAGGCTACCTCTTTTGCTTGTTTGGCTCCATTGACCAGCACATCTCATCGTCACCAAGTGGTCCAGCTATTTAGGAAGCACTTCCAATCAAACTAAAAAGTGCAGTCGTCCTATTGAATTCAGCCTTTCGCCAAAGACAGAGGCCCTCAATTGATGTTTTTAACAGCAACAAATTTCCTGGCCCTCCCCGAACGCATGCTCTTGCTGGTGCAGCAGCGACGTGGCTGCAGTGCCAACGGAGGGGAGAGGAGCTGCTAAGGTGCCCTGGACAACGCTCTGGAGCTTGGTCAAACTCTCGTTTGCACCAACCAGCGCACCCGTTCCCAAGTAAATTTGCAGAATTATTTAGCTGTTTTGATTACTGACAATCCTAACTCCGCGGAAGCGCTGAGGGTGACCCACACTTTATAGAAACCTTTGGCAAAACTCAGCTCTGTGTGCCCTGGAGCTCTCCCAAATCTAGAAGGCCCCCTTAAAAGTTCTGTTTTGAGGGCATGCCAAGCCTGGAAGCTTAGGGTGCTGTGAGTGAGCCACAGTGGCCTTCTGTGAGCAGGAGTGTGGATTTCCCAAACCATAGACCTTGCCCCACAGGTCAACGCCCTTCGGGTGTTGCCTCAAAGGGGGCTTCGCCAAAAGGAGGACAACCTCATCCAAACAATTTTTTTGTTCTGCTGGCTTTGAGCACCATGGACATTTAGTTTTAATATAAAATGGCCTCGTCCTAAATCCAGGTCCCTACCTGTTGGCTTTGAGCCAACGCAACAGTGGCCCCCATGCAGTTATCACCACACATACATTTGGTACAACATACAATAAGCTTGTCCAGAATCCAGGTCCGCACCTGCTGGCCCAGCGCAACAGTAGCTCCCATAAACTTGCTCAGGTGATGTGCTTGGGTTGCTGCCGGACGGTAAGCGCAATCCTGCAAGGGTGCAGGATATGAGCACAACCAACGGAGCAATGGCTACCATAGGTGTACATCATCGGGGTGTTCAAATTCACTCCCTTTCTATGCAATCCTGGAAGGGCGCACCTCACATGCATGACCAACAGAGCCATGGGACAAATGGCTTTGTATAATCAGCATGAGTAAAGTCATTCCTATGCATACCGCACCACAGCGAACCGCTTTGCATAATCAGCATGATTAAAGCATTCCTGTGCTGGTTTTAATGGCTTTGAATTCAGTCATTTCCGTGCCGGTTGGGTGGCTTTGTGTGATCAGCATGATTAAAAGCATTCCTGTGCCGGTTCAAGTGGCTTTGGGTTCAGCCATTGCTGTGCCGGTTTGGTGGCTTTGCGTGATCAGCATGATTAAAGGCATTCCTGTGGGTACCGCACCGCAACAAATGTACGTGTACATGTCGCATATATGCATAAGCGCATGAACATGCATTCATGCGCTCGTGACAAAACCAGTTGCAAAGCTGTGCCTGTGCCTGAGCTGATGAAGCAAGGCAAAGTGCACAAGCTGAAGGGTTAAGACGTCCATGAGGCCTGCTTTGGGACATCCTTTATCAAAAGAAACATTAAGGTTTGACTCAAGGGTGATACATCCCAGGAGTAGGATCCTGGCTGAAGGCCAAAAGTCCACATGTAGGATCCTGTCCCGGGAGCCTGACTTTTGGTACCAGGTGAGCGCAGGTAAGTCGATTGGGTTTGGTGAGGTTAGGCACTGTGCCAGAGAGCAGCAAAGCAATCACACGCAGAACCAATTGCTTCCTATGCGCTTGCGTAAGCAGCCATGTGCTGCGACTGTGCAAGGGTATGAGCGTGGCAAGATCCTTTACTTTCTAGAGGGCCGGTGGTAAAATGAAGCAAAACTCCCAAGTTTTTCCCATGCATCAAGCCACAAGGCAGCCTTCATATTGGCAGCATCCAGCACCAGCCCCCATGCCGTTGCAACGCAGCACACCTGCAGCAGCGACTGGAAGTGCTTTGCTGCCTGTGCACAATCCCCAGCTGCCAGGGCCTGGTTCCCCAAAATGTCATGCAGGTGCTGCTCGATGGCGTACCAGTGCTTGCGGGCATACGCGCTCACTACCTGCCTGCAAAGAAGGGGACATTTGGAAAAGCATTCATCATACTTTGCAAAAGTGTCTTTCCTTCTTGTTTTGCAGAAGAAAATGAGACAATCCAGGGTCAGGCAAACACATGCACATGCCAATTTTCAGGTTTAGGTGGTATTTGCATGACCCTCGTGATTTCCTGCATTGGATGGATGACGAGGCACAGTAAAGTACATACATGTAGGGATCGGCACATAGCGCTATATGCCACATTCTTCACCACTATATAGCATTATATCACCATAGCGCTATTTACCCATGCCGCTCCCTTTAGATCGACATATAGCGTTATACGAGGGTCTTCATAGCGCTGTATAGTTCAATACACTAAATAGCAATATGGGCCAACGCCCATACCTACATACATGTGCAAGGCAATGAGGGAGAAGGCAGAAGCAAAACAAAAAAAAGGCAGAGAACGAAGGATGTCAGATGCACAGCAGGCCTCCTCAGGAGCCCTTCGTCCCCATCAAAGTTTCAAGATTCTTTGGGAGCCCAAGAAGCCAATCGAGCGATGGAGATTTTGTAAACAAATTACTCTCAAGCAAGAGCAGGCTCTGCTAGCAGCCCCTCTGCACGTCATGAAATTTAGGTTTACGATGGAATTTGGAACCTGACGGTTCTACGGTGAGCAATGGCTACCATTCCCTTCTGAGCTTCTTAAGCAGCTGTTGGACTTAGCATGGAAAGAAACAAAGCCATTATGATAGATGAACGCTTTAGCTCCAGCAAGTGGACCATAATGCGCAAAATAGGCGTGCCAATCGCATTTCCAGCAAGCACCTCACAGTTATCTGCTACTCACACGGTTTTTCCCCTTCATCATTTGAGGGAGAGGTTCTGTGGCCCATGTCGTTTGTGCTCCCTTCTTTATTTTTACCATGCCTGAGTGGGCAACTGAATGGATCCTTTCCTTTCCTTTCTTTCTTAATTGATTGCAAATGCATAACTGGATGAAGCCTTTTCCCTTTATGTCTTTCTGTCCTGCATGCCTGGATGCTTACTTGGCTGGAGCCTTGACCATTTTCTTTGATCTAAGCATTTTCCCCTTACCTTTACAGTCTTACCTGTATGCAAGTATGCCCAACTGGTTGAAGCCTGCAGCAAAGTAGCGCAAGCCTGCAAGCACCATCCTGAAGGCAAAGCGGCGAGTGCTGGGGGGCTGCAAGTAGAGCTGGCTGAGGGCAGACTGCTCCAACATCATTGCTGCACGGCCATCCTCTTCCTGCAAGAACGTGTACAAAAATTGGGGTGTTGGCTGGCCGCATTGTGTGCCCAGGGTGAGGCAGACCGGGGACCTACCTCCTCATTGTGAACAAGCTAGTTATAGAAAACTGTCAAGCGAGACACCGATTAATCGGAAAACAATAACAATTACCATGGGACGGACAAAAGCCCAATTTTTGAAGAGCTCCTTGTGAAAACACAAGCAGGTGGGCGACTTGCCATGCATGCATGTATCATGCACAAATTTATGAGGAGACACCTTGTGGAATTGCAAGGGTTGCACATTTGCTGCATTCCCATGTAATGAATGCAGAACAGAGGGATGATGGGTACCAGAAAAACAAAGAAACTATGTTGGCAGCGAAAACACATAAGGGTGGAGATAAGGCCTACGCCATGGGATACATAGCCAAAGCCATTAAATACCATGAATGACCTCACCCAAAACTCAAAACACTTAAAACGTACCCTGAGAGAAGTATGGCTGCATGACGCGTGCCGCCCTGCCACCAACACATGCCTAAGCAAAAAATACTATGATAGTCCTCGTGCCCTAAAAAAACTGCTGCTGCATGATGTGTGCACACCCTGCCGCCAATAAATACATGCCTTCACCATGAGACACCATGCATGGCCTCGCCATAAAATGTGCCCTGGAAAAAGTGTGGCTGCATAACATGTGCCGCCCTGCCACCAACACATGCCTACATCATGAATCACCTCACCCCAAAATGTGCCTTGAAGAAAGTGTGGCTGCATGACATGTGACGCCCTGCCGCCTCCTGGTACATCCCTGCACAAATGACCATGGCAGAGATGTGGAAGATGATCAGCCGTCACCATGTCATGGTGAAAGGCGCCAAGAAGTAGAGAGTGTGGGGGTGATCAGGTATCACCACAGCAGGTTACAAAGGGTACAAGTCTCCATGGCAGAGGGGGGCTACAAGACACAATGGCAGAGGGGGGAGGGTGATCACGTCATTGTAACGGAGAACAACTGTGCAAATCACCATGGAAGAGGGTATTAAATGATCAGCTATCACAAGGACAGAATAAAAAGGGTATAATCCGCCAAAGCAGAGGATGGTCAGATATCACCATGGCATGGTAGCAAGGGTACAAGTCACCTTGACAGAGGGTGTAAAGGTACTCAGGCATTAACAGAGCAGGGTACAAGGGTACAAGGTGCCAGTGCAGAGTATGAAAGTGCCAAATGAAATGCAGACCCAAGACATGCTAGCTTATTAGACTGCTCATTTCCAGTGGCACAATGCACGCCGCCAATCTTCTTATCATCCTGGTTCATTTGCACGCTGCCAATCTTCATATTTGCATTTTATCATCCTTATACATTTGCACACTGCCAACCTTCTTATTTGCATTTATCATCCTGGTACGTTTGCACACTGCCAACCTTCTTACCTGCATTCATCATCCTGGTACATTTGCACACTGCAAACCTTTTTACTTGCAATCATCACCCTGGTACATTTGCACACTGCCAATCTTCTTATTTGCATTTATCATCCTGGTACATTTGCACTCTGCCAACCTTCTTATCATTCTGGTACCTTTGCTGCTAATTTTGATCTCATTAGTATGAAGCTCTTCAAACTCATATGAATGGCCTGGGAGCATGCCATGGCGAGGTCTCGCCAACCCACATCACACACACACACACCTACACCTACACCTACACCTGCTCAAGGTGCGAAAGCAGTCCCTACACAGGAGTGGCATCAGGAGTGACATCATCTCTGAGCACCCTTTTTCCAGGTGCTCAATGCCACGTCGCTGAAAGACGTCATAGCTTGCAATCCTTGCATGCCACTGTTTGTGAGCTAATAGCCCTGCCACACCTTCACGACGTGTCAGTGAGCAGACCTCCACAACATGTCAGTCAAGACAGCTTCACGTCAGCGTGCACACCTTCACTACTTGTCAGTATGCACACCGTTACAGTGTGTCAGTGAGCACAGCTTCACAACATGCCAGTGAGCACACACCTTCTAACGCAGCAGTGAGCAGCAGCACAGTGGGACCGCCACACAAGCATTCATCGAATGCTGGTGTGCAGCAGCACAATGTGACCCCTGTTTCTGAGTACAACCAGCAGGGGCAAGTTCCTTTGCGCCTTCAATACCGGCAATCAGCGAGCAGCAGCACAGGGGAACAGCCACATGCAAGTGCCTCAACACCTGCTGCCCACCTCACCACACCAAATGTATACCTCTTAGTGCACGAAAAAAACCCTGCCACTCTGCCTGACACTGCAGTCGCAACAAAAGACCCCAATAACCGGGTGTCCACCCCAGAAAGATGCCCAGAGTGTCACAGATTGCGCCACCAGCATGTGTCACAGGCAAAGCCATCATTTGCACCCCACCCACCACCAGCGTGTGTCACAAAATGTGCTGCCATCTGTCAACCTCACTGCCACCATTTTGTGTCAGAGAATATGCTGCCATTCCCCAGCCTACCTGCCACCAGTGTGCACCGAGAGGTGAGCAGGCGTGCGCGAGCACCAGGCAGCTTGGCGTACTGCTCGATGGCACGCGCAAAGTACTTGAGAGGGTCGTTGTCATCGGAGGGCGCCATGACCAAGGCAAGGGCAATCATCTCCTGTGTTGCAGTTGGCAAGCACGGTGTGGCCATGCGTTTCTGGATGTTTTGCCCGCAAGGCAACTGCACCTCTCTCAAGGCTTGTTTGGAAGCTGCAAGACCATACAGCTGCGGCGGTGATGGAGCCCATCACATGCACGTGGCCATTTGCTTCTGGATGCTCTGCCTGTAGGGGAGCTGCACCTCTCTCAAGGCTTGTTTGGAAGCTGCAAGACCAAGCAGCTGTACGGTCTTGTATATCGGCAGACATGGAGCCCGTCATGTGCACCTTTTTCAGCCACAGAATGAGTTGCCTACATGTGCATTAACACCAGGTCAGACCTAGCAAGAACACTTGGCAGCCTTGTTGCTCATGAAGTTTACATGCAAGGCAAACTTCGGACACCGTTTTCCTAGGAGCTCCATTGCAGGCCCCTCCACACCCTCAGACACATAAGAGGAAGCAGGATGAGCAGTATGAGCTGCCATGCAGGGATTCTGTCATACAAAGGCTCTCTCATGCAGAGGCGCTTTCATGCAGGGGTCCTGTCATACAGAGGCTCTGTCATGCAGAGGCTGCGTTGCCTTGGCTGTCATGCAGAGGTTGCTCAGCATTTGAGCATGTTTGCTCACCTGTGTGCCTGCGTACCAGCGCGCGTTGTTGGCGGCTTGATAGTCCTGGGCACCCAAACGGTACCTGAGCAGGGCAGTCATGGTAAACCATCACATGCTCAACTGGTTGGAAAAAAAGAGTGAGAAGCAAGTGAGAAGCCGTTGGTTAAAATAGCCGTGCTGTGATGCTTGGCTCTGGTGCAGCACAAATCAAGTGACACTTGCACCTCAGCACATGACCAGAAGTTGTGCTGAATGTCACACTGGGAATGTACACACACAAACGATTCAAAAAACGCGCACTACGTGCACATGCGTCCCAAGAAAAGCCACGCAAATGGGAGAAGAAGAGAGCAATTGAATGGCTCACAGATACCACAAACATGCAGCCAACAAAAAGCAGGGGCACAGAATCAACAGCACACATTATACCTCGAAGCAACCACGAGGCCTGTGCGATGCTGAAGAAACTCAAGCACGAAATTCCCCACCAGGAGACTGCATCAGGAGAGTGATGCCGGCACAACAATGGCACAATGCTGAGTCCCAGAAGTAGGCCTGTCGTGGTAAGGTCACTAGGCATGCTATCACTAGGTCTGCCACCACTAAAAAGGCCTGCCACCAGGAGGTCAACAAGTACATCACTCACGTGGCTGCGGCATACTCGTAGGCACGGAGGAGGAAAGCCAGGTCTGCCAGCTGCCTGAGCTGACTCTCTATGGCGTGCCATGGCCATGGCCTGCAGGGGACAAAGGTGCAAACAATCTTTGAATGAAAGCATTGCACGGCTGCAGCAGTATAAGGTACAAACAACGCAGTACAAGGTACAAACAACGACGGCACTGCACGGCTGCAGCAGTAAAAGGTACAAACAACACAGTATAAGGTGCAAACAACGACAGCACTGCACGGCTGCAGCAGTATCCAGCTTGATACCAAACAAATGAAGGAAACAGAAACTATGAACACAACATTTGCTTAGTGTGCCAGGCCGTCCTCATGGTCACCAAACTAATAAACGCAACAGAGACTATGGATCCAATTTTTGCTTAGAGTGCCAGGTTGTCCTCATGGCTGCACCCCTTGAGCTTGGCCAACCTCACCTCCAGGCCCTAAATGTACCTTAGTATGTGCCCTGAGCTTGCAGGACATGTAGGCTTGCCCTAAACATGAGCACTGGCTGAGAACTTGATGTTTGTTCTGAACACGAGGTATGGCTGGCGAAATGGCTGATATAACTTGAGGTTTGTCCTAAACATGAGCTATGGCTGACAACATGAGCAATGGCTGAGAGCTTGGCTGCCTTGGTCAATGCCTGCCGCCAAGTACCTATTTTGCACACGATCTGGCAGGAGAAGAGTGCGATTTGAGCTTGTACGCAATGATCAGCGCTCCCGAACTCAAGCTGCTCTTGGGTTGCCCAATGGTGCTGCAATGTTATAAATTGTGCGGGGTGGAGCGTGCTCGCCAAAGACCCGTTGAGAGAGACGCGCAAGCCATATGGCAGGAAATGACAGCGCTTTGCATCTGCTGTATCCCCTTGCAACCTAAGCACTAGAAGGAATTGGACTGAGAACTCACATGCTTCTTTCAAACAGTGCGGCCTGAGAACTCACATGCTTCTATCAAAACAGTATTTTCTAAAAACTTGCATGCTTCTATCGAAACAGTATGGCCTGAGTACTCACATGCTCAATCAAAACAGTACAGAGGTCAAAATATGGTCTGTGAGGAAGTTTTCTCAAAGTACGTAACATTAGAGATTGTCTTTGGTTTTATAAAAAGCCTTATAAACTCCATCAAACACATTTGATGCCAACCATGCCAGGTCATCAGAGACTTAGTCCAGTACACCAAGGTGTTCTTTAGCATTTCAGAGTTCACGGCTTTTTTCCATCCTCTTCCACCCTCCTCCAACCTGGCCGGTGTGTCCCCATCACCTTCATCTGCCCACCACAAGCAAGGGGAGGGACCTCCTTCAAACAAAAGGCTGAAGTCTGTGGCCTGTGGCAAGATGGTGGTGAGCACCTGCTCTATTCAATAGCCTACATGTGTTCATATCCCTTCGGCCCACCCAGCCCATCGTATACCCCTCCCTTAGCAAAGAGAAAAAAAGGAAAAGAAAAAGTCTACGCTAGCCAAAATGCCACGTGCATCAAGGAAAGGGTCCCTAACTAGTAAGCTAGCCCCTCCCTCAGCATGTCCTCCAAACACAAAAGGTCAGCTATGCCTCTGAGAGCTTTCCAGGCCTCAGAATGGTGCAGGGGGTGCTGATTTTTGCGAATTGTATTGCTTTTGTCTTTAAAAGGGTGCACCTTTCCTTGATCCACACGGCCGTTGGGCTTGCACAGTCTCCTCTTATCTCTCTTCACACCAGCTGTAAAAAGTATCCATGGCACTTACGTCCACCACAGAAAGATCAGGCAAGGGCAGATCAGGCAAGGGCAGATCAGGCAAGGGCAGGCAAAGGCAACCAGACATCAGCAAAGCCGTCATCCAATCACCTTCACAACACTTACTTGTCATTCAACACATCCTCTGACCCAACCACCGGCGCCTTCCAAAAGCGTGACAGTCTGTTCCGCAGCCCCCTACGTGTGGCGGTCACATTGGCATCCAGCTTGGCCACGCGTGCTGCCAATCCTGGCAGCAGCACTTGCAGCACAAACGTGCGCAGGGTTGCGGCTACGCTGCTAAGATCATCTGCAGATAGGAAGGCTGCGAGGCCTTGGGGAGGGGGGGCTGGGCGGGAGGGCATCTCACCTGCCATACATGAGCAAAAGGCACAGCAACAAAGTGCAATGGTCGGAAAAGAACAAAGAAGGCACAGCAGTAAAGCGCAAAAGTAAAGCACAAAAGGCACAGCAGTAAATCACACTGGGCGGTAAGGAACATTGAGCGGTAAACCACACCAGGGAGGAAAGCACGCTGGGCAGGAGGCATCCCACCTGCAAAAAGCATAGCGGTGCACACAAGCAGCAGCAGCCCAAGAGACTGCGTGCTCTAAGTATGCAAGAATGCCCGACCATGGAATTCCTGTGCATTACTCCACCAGCAGCCCAAGAGACTGCGTGCTCTAAGTATGCAAGAATGCCCGACCGTGGAATTCTTGTGCGTGATTCCACCAGCGGCCAGCAGATGGAGTGGAAATGGTGTATAAAGCAACTAGAATATTGTCTTTCAGCACACCCACCAACACTCATCCACTCGCAGGCATTCTTTTCACCTTTTTCTGCAGCAGCACACCATTTCCTGCAGCACACCCCACCAACAATCGCATCTGCTTGCAGGCATACTTTTCACCACCTCAATGTCAATCTGCGCTGATATGCTAATTCACTTGCCCCACACACTCCACAACACTCGTACACCTGCAGGCAATAAGTTCACCACCTCAAATTCAATCTACCCCAGACATCCTCTCACCTGCCCCGCCCCCAGGCAGAGGTGTGCGCATGAAGACCTTGAAAGTTCCAGGAGGCGCCCCCGTGCCATCCACAGCCCCAACAGCAGCATTCCCCGTGTTGATCTGCAGCAGTGCCACACGCTCCCCCCCAAATGCAGAGCGAGCAGCGGCCAGGTTCTTGGCAATCCTGCTTGTACATGCATCCACATATGCTTCCAGTTCCCAGCAGCACTGCAAGGGTGACTCTGAAACAGAGCTATCATGCCTAGAACTTGAAGTTCAAGCATGTCACGGCCAAGCGATTTGTGTGATTTTGTGTCTGCACGCTGAGGAGGCCAAAGCTAAAGTGCAGGGGCAGAACTGGTCGGCAAAGTATTGAAGGGCTAAATGGTCATGGAAGCTGAGTGCACTATCCGCGGGACAAGGTGCGTGTTCCAGTAAATGAGTGCAGTATGTGTGGACATTTTGACCTCAAACCAAATATAAAGGAGGTTGATCCTGCTCACAGCAACTTCACTAATGTCCAGTGAGCACACCTACTTTTGGTCGTCCGTAGGCTCCGACATGTCTTGGAGCAGCACAAAAAAGCGGGGAAAGTCAGGGTCCTTCAGGGGGTACATCACCTGCAAAGGCAATCAGTGGAAGCATCGCCCGAATGAACAAAAAGTCAGCATTGTGCCGGAGCCCTCAGTTTGGCAAGGCATCATCATCGTAAATTATTTGCATTTACTTTAAAAAAACTCAAGTTTTTATAATTATGGATGTTATCTATGAGGCTACCTATTGAAAGGGGTTTGAATGAAGCCTTCTCTATAAATTTCTCCGTCAGTCTTAGAAAATAAAAGAAACAGGCTTGCAATAAACATAAAATAATGAAGTTTAAATAATTCACAGTGACGATGCCTGAGAGGTGGATGTGGAACCCTGAGGGACGGCTGCAGGAACCAAGAAATGATATTGCATTCAGGGCAAGCTGAGAGGTCCTGGACAAACGGAGGCCCTGCAGTGGTTCAATGAATCAGGGTTGGGTCATACGCGAGTTTGGGCTGAACAGTACGCGTATATACGTGTGAAATACGCGTATGTCATGTATAAACGTGAATTGGGAGGGCCATTTTGGGCCGGGAGGGTCTTGGGTGGGAGGGAGGGTCCCGACTACCCCCCGACCACCCCCCCACACCCCCCAAGGACCACAAACACTTACACATGCCAAAATAGAAGGGTCCTGGGTGGCGAAGTGCGCAGCAGCTCTCTCTAAAGGTCTCTCGAAGGTCTGTCGAAGGTCTTACAGGGCATGTCGAAGTGATTTACCAACGTATTTTCTGACGTTTAGCAAAAAGCCATTTTTATGATACGCGCTTTTTCATCAAATTTTATGATACGTGAAAATACGCGTATTCACGTATGACCCATCCCTGCAATGAATGCATCGCAACGAGCCAGGCAGATCCTGGATTAAAGAACCCTGTTTATATGGATCCTGGTTGAATAAGATGCTGCTTCAATCATCCCGATTCAGTCAATGCATCACAGTAAGCCAAATGAATCCTCTGTTGAAGCCTGAAAGCAGGTGAAGGCATGAGGCTGTCCCTACAAATACGCCCCCCAAGTCAGGTGTCTCACATAAAACTTTCGACCATATCTCAGTATCCTCCCCGCCATGCAGGACCTGAAAAGTGTGTTGGGAAGCTATATATAGCTCTACAAGGGTACCATACAAAAATGTTCTCGCTCCGCACCCAGAAGGGGGTCGCCATTGATAAAGTGCCCGCCGAATTTTTTGGGCCTACTGGAGCGTTCAGGGCACAAACTTTTGATGCAGGCTTATTCTTTGTGTGCCTTAGGAGAAAGGTGTCCCCATGCGTGTGTGTGTGTGTGTTGGTGAAAGGAAAAGAGAGCACTGTAAGCTGAGTTGCAGGAATGTTAAACTGGCTTCCACCATGAGACCTGAGCATGCAAGAGTCCTGAAGGCATCACAGGAATGAGTGCAGCGGGGTATGCCAAAAATGGCTGGAAGTTCACTCTGGTCCCGACGTTACTGCACGCACCTGGAATTACTTTAATTGGTTTGGAGTGTTTCCACAGCCTATGTGGTTTTCCTTTTCTCCTCTTTTCTTTTCTTGCACAATGTTTGATTTGATGGAAGATTTGGGCATTGTTTGCAGTGTCCGGTAGCTTTTGCAAGAATGGGTAAATTGTGTGCAGAACCGGTAGCATCCAAGCACAAGAAGGAAAAACAGCAGATGAGCAGCAACAAGCGACAGCTGCCCTCATGCCCTGGCTAAGAAAAACACGATGAACCAGCTTCCCCATAACACCTCACCATTTTCCTCTCCTTTACACAGCTGCCCTACACAGAGCTGCAAGGGAGAGCTGCACAGCTGCCCTACCCATCTCCCCCACACAGCTGCCCCACAACATCTTACCATTCTGTTCTCCCTTACCTCTTGCCGCATCAAGGGCGGGGGCACCAACAGGTTTTGAAGCGAGTTGAGTGAAGTCACAGGGTTATCGCAGTTGGCACTCGTAAAGAAGAGGGCTGCGCAGACAGAGAGATGAGGAGCAGAAGTGAGGCTTCGCATGCGTCATGCCTTCACGTGACCAGGCTTTGCATTCAACGTGCCTTCATGAGGAGCATATGAGTCAGGCTTTGCATTCAACGTGCCTTCGTGAGGAGCACATGAGTCAGGCTTTGCCTGCATTATGCTTTCATGAGGAGCATATGAGACAGGCTGTGCGTGCGGTATGCCTTCACGAGAAGCATGAGTCAGGCTGTGCGTGCGGTATGCCTTCACGAGGAGCATGAGTCAGGCTGTGCGTGCGGTATGCTTTCATGAGGAGCATATGTGTCAGGCTTCTGCATTCAACATGCCTTCATGAGGAGCACATGAGTCAGGCTTTGCCTGCACTATGCTTTCATGAGGAGCACATGAGTTAGGTTTCTGCATTTAACATGCCTTCATGAGGAGCGGACACGCAACTTTGAAGATAGAGCACCTCACTGGCTGCTGTTGCTTGCGCCTGCAGCGACCCTGGTTGTTTTCTCTTGCGGCACAAAAAACACAGTCCCGCGGTCACATACAACTACAAAGTCCGGCATTCTTATGCCACTAAGGCTGGTTCATGTGCACCAAGCAACCAAATAGTTTATGGTCTCACGGTCCCCAAATCCTCATGGTCCCCCAAAGCCGTAGGCTGATTCATGTGCACCTGCTACTGGATAATCTATGGCCTCATGGTCCCCAAAAGCCTCATGGTCCCCCAAAGCCGTAGGTTGATTTATGTGCACCTGCTTCTGGATAGTCTATGGCCTCACGGTCCCCAAATCCTCATGGTCCCCAAAAGCCGTAGGCTGATTCATGTGCACCTGCTACTGGATAGTCTATGGCCTCACAATCCCCAAATCCTCATGGTCCCCAAAAGCCATAGGCTGATTCATGTGCACCTGCTACTGGATAGTCTATGGCCTCATGGTCTCCAAAAGCCGTAGTGCGCAGCAGCTCTGATCTGTAGTCTGCCAGCCACGGGGTGAGGTCCTCGGGCATGGATGCAGGCAGCACTGTGCAGCAAGCATGCATGGGGGTCGGAAGGCTAAGTAGTATGGATGCAGGCAGCACCGAGTAGCATGAATGGGTCTGCAGGCTGAGGAGTATGGATGCAGGCAGCACTGTGCAGCAAGCATGCATGGGGGGTCGGAAGGCTGAGTTCAATATGAGCTGCGTTTCAATGCTGCCTTGCACAAGAGGCGAGGTGTTGAGGCTGATCCAGGCAACAGCTCTGCACCTCAATCCAGGAAACGGGTCCAAGGTAAAGCGCGCATCAAAGGAAGGATGGCCTCATGTGTAAGCAACATTGCTATACTTTGCAGACTTGCCCTCTGGGTGCATTGGAAGCAGTGTGCCTGTGACCTAAGCGACGTTGCTACATTTTGCAGGCTTGCCCTCTAAGTGCATCAGAGGCAGTGTGCCTGGGACCTGAGCGACGTACAGCAAGGATAAAAAGGGCACGGTAAAAAAAAACACCGGATTCGTTACAAGCCAAAATATGAGAAGGGCCATCAGGGTGGTGAAGAAGCGCAGGTGCATGATAGCAGCACTATCGCGACAACTGATGCATACAGGGCCATATCAAAGCAGTACACGCACGCACGCACACACGCACACGCACACGCACGCGCGCGCGCACACACACACACACACACACACACACACACACACACACACACACACACACACACACACACACACACACACACACACACACACACACACACACACACACAAACACACACGTGCGCGCGGACACCAAGATGCTTATAGATCCTGGGCCCTAAGATTTGCTGGCTGCAGCGGCGAGGGCCGAGGAATGCCTGGCCTCAGAAGGGAAGGTTTAGCCATAAAGTTGCGGCCTGTACATGAAATAGTTTACGTGGGTGTGAGGATGGAATGTCTATGACTCTAATTTACCTTGACCGCTCTCTATTCTCTGCAGCAGGTCATCTCTGGAGCATTCAAGGGCATATTTATCAGAGGCCGAGTGAAGCACTGTGCGCAAATGCTCTTCGATGGCCTGCGCACAGAGCAAATGCAAGTGGAACTTGGGCACACTAGTGATTTGTGGGTGCCATATTCTTAATGAACCATGGATGGGCGCACTGGTAATTCACGGATGCCATAAACAAATGCACCAGAAGGAACAGTGTGCACACCAGTTCCCAACCTTTTCCTGCTGCTCATGTTCAATTGAAGAATGTTTCAGAGGTGAACAATTTTAAAGCCGAGCTGTCCCTTGCTCCTCAGACCTTCTCTTTTCCAACACCATATTTGGCTGCAGGCTGGAAGGTTGCCTTCAAAAATCAGGTAGAACAGATGCCCTTGTGCTTGGCGATACAAAGAACCTTATGCTACCACCAAAATAAACAGAGGTAACAGAGCTCTTAATGAAATGTAAGTAGGCTAATGATAGACATGATTTGAGATGAGCGCATTGGGTATGTGAAACGATGTGTTCGGCCTGCACCTGCCTTGGATTCAGCTTGATAGATGGTGTGTGCCTCGTAAAAGTGAAGATGGACATCCTGAACCCTGCTGACCCTCCCACTGACAGCATCTCCAATGCGGATGGAAGCTGCAGAAAACCCAGAGCAAAACAAGCGTTGAGTAATTTCCTGAACAAGTTCTATGCTCGCAAAACTCGGCTGTTATCAGGATACTAAATGTTGCACCACATCAGCTGACGGACTTGCCATCGAGCCTGGACACGTGGCCGAGAGGGCGCAGCAGGTCCACAATGGTCAGCCCATTCTTGGCCACTGTGTCATCTGCCTCAGGAGTGGAAGCCACAAGGGTGCCATGCGCAAAGCGCTCCTCTAGCCATGTCCGAATGCGCTTCATGGCACTTCACGCTTCATGGCACTCTACTGCATGCTGAAGGTAAGCTTAAAAGGAGTGCAGCAGACTCATCTGATAGTTGCAAGGGGTTATGAGTCACTTGCAGCTTGCTGCTTCAGCTGTTTGCACCTGTGTAAGCAAATCGTATGCAAACCTATATTGGAAAAGTAATTGTCATTTAAGCTGCTACATCCTGGCAATAATTGAGTCCAATTCTTTGAATCGTAACGAGATTGCATATGTGAAAGGCATGTGTAAGTCGTCTCGATCTTCAATCTTCTTAGGTTGAACCTAACCCAAGGGTGTTTGACACACGTGGTTTGAGAGTAAACTCTTTGGGGTCTTACATGGATGTTGTTTCCCTAACAATGGCGACGGTTGTGTACACATTGGTAAAGTCGAGCATCAAGACTCAGTCCATTTTGTAAAGCATGAAGTTTTTAATTCAATAACAAGCATGTGATATGTCGGCGACGTTGCTTGCCCCACGCGATGTCACAAACATAATGGCTGGAAAACCAGAAGCTGTACCTGACCCCCACGCAAAAGCGAGCTGGGGAGAGCTTGCGAAGGAGCTGTCTAACGTCCTGCGGGTAGGGATGTCCCATTTTTCCCCACCTTTCCAGGAGAATGCCCAGCTGTCTTTCCTCTCCTGGCTGTCAGAAAGCTGCACTTCCAAACCTTCCTTCCCCTGCCTCTCAGCGCAATGCTTAGTGGCCCTCTTGTGATTTACCACATTATTTCTCCTCCGCTGCATCTCCAGGGAACGTCCCTTTTCTTCTGCCTGGATCGCTCCGCTGAGGAAGGGGGCAAATTTATTGACAAGCTGTTGAGGTCCTTGACGCAGCACGCAGGTGAATAAGATTCTCATGCCAACATGCTACGCTCATGAGGTTCATCATACAGCATGCTTGTGTAAAAGACTTGCTTTGTTGAGATTGCAAATGAACCCACGCCTGTCTGGATTTGCCGTGCCGTTTGCCTGTACTCCACCATGCTTTCCTTTATTTTGATGCCTTGCACACTTGGAAGTAATGCTTAGCCCCCCATTGCAAAATTCCTTTGAGGCACTTAAGAAGGGTGCGCACGAAAGTAAGGGGTGTGTGTGGTGGGGGATGCTGCGTTTCCATTCAGTCATCCAGTCATAAGTCAAGTATGGAACATTCCAGCTCGTGAGTAGTTTTGCACCTCTCCTTGTTATAGGAGCGAAAGCTTTTGAACCTGTCTGCTTTCAGTATGCAAACATTTTCAGCAATTGCAAGGCACAGCATTAATTTTTTGCTTATCCAACAAGGAATATGAGCTGCACTTTGGTCTGTAGGCAGAATGCTGCTACCAGTTGGTAAATGGTGCTGCTGTTAAGTGATGCACATGGTGCCATTGCGAGAATATGCCCAAGCAACACACACATACGCGCGCGCGCGCGCACACACACACACACACACACACACACACACACACACACACACACACACACACACACACACACACACACACACACACACACAGCTGCTCTGATTTCCCCTCTCACTGAAAGCTCTCCTCTGTTCCTTACACCCCCAGCTGGTGTTCCCAATTCACACTTGTGACCCCACTGGACACTGCTGAAACAAGCACATAATCCTTGCTATGATTTGATTGGCCTGTTCCCCCCTCCAAGAATGCAAGCCTTTGCAAGGTAGCAGTTCAATCCTCCATGGTGAAGCCAGCCTATTCTTGTCTTGCGCTTGTCTTGCCCATCTTATCACAAATCCCAGAATGCCCAAGCACATGCAAGTCTGAACTCATGCTGATGCTGACATGAGCTTGTTTGTACACACACACACACACACACACCCCACATAGGCCAGCTTGGGGCCTCCGTTCTCCCTCATTATGACCCAGCGCACACGACGCACGTCATTGGCATGCACCGAGAGCAGCCAGAAGTGCACCTGGCCATGTCGCATGGCAAGCATGTAGCCAATGTGGATTGGTTCTACGCATGCTGTGAGCAAAAGAAGTGCTTGCCAATTCTGGAGGTACGTGGGATGGAATCCAACCCCAACAAGGATACAATGTGTGGGCAAGGTCTTCTCAATGACAAGCTCATGTCTGGCCTTGTGCAGCTTTGAGGATATAATTTGGTTCAGGCTTTTGGTGGACAGAAGGCTTGAAGAAGATTGGCTACTTTCGCCCTTTGCGTCCTGTAAAACGTAGCGACCTCTGTTTTGTTTGTTGGTACTTAAATGGGCCACTAAGGGGGATACACAATGTGCTCACATCAACAAAAATGGGAAATCACACTTTTGAAATGGTAAATCCTTTAGCATCAGGGAGTGTGCCAAGGAGGATAAAAGTGATTCAGGAACACTTATGTGTTATCCAGGTATATCCAGAGCAAATAGTCAAAGCTTATTGAATAAACATTGCAAATACCTTCAGAGGGGGCCAACCGAAGCCTAAAATTGCCTGTTTTTTGCATGCTCTTTACTTATGAGTATCTCAACTATTATATTTGAAGCTTGGCTTCCTCTGGTAGCTTTCTCTAGCACTGAAATTTGTTAATTACCAGTCAGGGCACACATGCCTAATTAGCCACATCGTGGACCCTAGTTTTCATTACCAAAGCTCCACATCTGACCACCCACTGCACCAAATTGGGTGATTTTCTTGATGATTTGGGGTCCTTGTAACTAAAGAATATCATTGCAAAACAAATGGAGTGAAAAGGCCTAATGGTTGATGTTATGTGGCGATTTCAGCCATTTCCTCACAAAAAGCACCGGATTAGGGTTTACGTGCCCCATGTGAGCTTTAGCCCAGTCTCTCTGAGCACACAGGGCGACTTACGCAAATCTGAGCATATGCTGTGGCAGCTTGTACCATCTACACCCTAGAGCTAAAATTGTTCCAATCAGATGAAGTGGCTGTGAGTGGGCGCACTTCAAATGCAAAAAAGGAGCATATTTGGGCACATGCTTAGCTGACCCCCTCTGGAAAACTTTGCTGTAATGCCTTTATTGGTGTCCATACAGCAGACCATGAAATGACTGCTGGTATTATTGCCAGCACCTGGAACACTGATGTAAGTCATCAGCGGTTTGCAGAACTTTCATTGCGCATTGATAACGCACGCCATTGATATGATGCCATGGACAAGGGTGCTCAGATGCCATTCTCACAACTAATAAAGCATGCCATTTTTGGTGTCAGTTGTGGAGCCTATGGGTTATCATACCCTAAGGAAGTCTCTTAACTTCGTGTTGCCCACAAAAATTGGGCACATTTAATCCTGGGTAGGGGACGTTGTCAGGCTTTTGCTCTATTGAGCAGCCATGTACGACAACAGCATCCATGGGCTTTCATCGAAGAGGTGGAATTCTCGATCCATCACTGCCAGCATCCACGGGCTGGAAAAGCATTCACAACCATGGCATGGTCGCACAGCAGTGTGGAAGAAAAGAAAAGACGAGCCTATGCCAGCCAAGAGGCCACGTGGATTGAGGAAAGGTTCCCTATCCAGCTGTGTGGTAAGACCCGGGCCTGGGCTAGCTCGCTAAGAAGGGAACCTTTCATTGATGCACTCAGTTTATTTGGCTGGAAAACAGTCCTAGTCTTCTCTTTTCAGCAGTGCGCATGCCACCTGCTCTTTCTGGACAAGCCCTCAGCTTTTTTCTGCTTGTGCACGCATCTTGCAGCATTTCAAGCCGTACCCTTCAGCAAAGGGCATCCCAGGCTTTACACAGCACGCGCCAGATGTCGTCATTTCAGGCTTCTCGGTAGGTGCCTCAGCATGAGCCTGCTTCCTGAAGCTGTCCTTCTTGCCTGACCCAATGCCTGTTCCATCTCCCCTTGCTCTTTGAAGCTGGCCTCTCAGTCAACAAGTCTAGGAAGCCTGTCCTGCGGAGCAAACATTTTTGAACTGTGTCTTGCATTCGCATCCACGAGCCCCACCGCAAAAGCGTGTGACACAGCGGCCATGCTGGTCTTGCTCTTTATGAAGACGCCTTTCAGCTGTGCACATGGCCTCCCACCGCACAAGAAAGTTAAGGAGGGGGCTCGCAGCTGTACCTGCCAATGTGGGCAGCTTGGCTGTAGCAAAAGGGGTGCCTGAATGGCCTTGCACCGCACAAGAAAGTTAAGGAGGGGGCTTGCAGCTGTACCTGCCAATGTGGGCAGCTTGGCTGTAGCAAAAGGGGTGCCTGAATGGCCGCCCACCGCACAGGCTAGCAGGCACACGACTTGCCTGAAGGCCTTTTTGTATCTGTATCCCAGGGATCTTTGCGCTCCCATCACTGTATTCAATGTCGTCCTGTGGCCCTTGCACTCATGTCACTGTGGCCCTTGCACTTCTGTCACTATGACTCTTGCACTCATGTCGCTCTGACCCTTGCACTCATGTCACTGTGGCCCTTGCACTCATGTCACTGTGGCCCTTGCACTCATGTCACTGTGACCCTTGCATTCATGTCACTGTGACCCTTGCATTCATGTCACTGTGGCCCTTGCACTCATGTCACTGTGACCCTTGCATTCATGTCACTGTGGCCCTTGCACTCATGTCACTGTGGCCCTTGCACTTCTGTCACTGTGGCCCTTGCACTTACGTTACTGTGGCCCTTGCACTCATGTCGCTGTGGCCCTTGCACTTCTGTCACTGTGACCCTTGCACTCATGTCACTGTGGCCCTTGCACTTCTGTCACTGTGGCCCTTGCACTCAAGTCATTGTGGCCCTTGCACTCATGTCACTGTGGCCCTTGCACTTTTGTCACTGTGGCCCTTGCACTTCTGTCACTGTGGCACTTGCACTCATGTCACTGTGACCCTTGCACTTCTGTCACTGTGGCCCTTGCATTCATGTCACTATGGCCCTTGCACTCATGTCACTGTGGCCCTTGCACTTTTGTCATTGTGGCCCTTGCACTTTTGTCACTGTGGCCCTTGCACTCATGTCACTGTGGCCCTTGCACTCATGTCACTGTGACCCTTGCACTCATGTCACTGTGACCCTTGCACTCATGTCACTGTGACCCTTGCACTCATGTCACTGTGGCCCTTGCATTCATGTCACTGTGGCCCTTGCATTCATGTCACTGTGGCCCTTGCACTTTTGTCACTGTGACCCTTGCACTTTTGTCACTGTGACCCTTGCACTTCTGTCACTGTGACCCTTGCACTCATGTCACTGTGGCCCTTGCACTCATGTCACTGTGACCCTTGCACTTGTTTACTGTGACCCTTGCACTCACATCCCAGTGTTCACTAAACCCTGTGGCCCGTCGTGCTGATCAACATCTCAGGACATTGAGCGCGACATGGTGTGCTACCGAGTGGCATGTGCGGGGGGTCGTGCGAAGCGGGACCTGCAGCCCAGGAAGACCTCACATGTGCTGGTGGACACCCTGGGCAAGCCCAGCAAGAAGCTGCAGATTGCAAAGGAAAAGTGAGTGCGGGATGCTGTGGAAGAGTGTGTGTGGAGGAATTATTGGCAATTAGCACTAGGGCTAAGGGAAAGGGGAGGAGGTGATGAAAGTGGTTATAACTATGCAGGGCAGGGCAAGCAGCTGCCAGCAGCAGTAGCAACAGCAGTACGAGCAAGGCAAAAGGTGCATTGCATAGGACGATATAGTGCAAGGTGCTGAAGGAAAACGGGTGCGAAGGGCGCATGAGCAAGGTGCTGCAGTTCGCAAGGAAGAAGGCGGGTTGCTTAGAAAGGAGGCGCTTATGCAAAAGGTGGACGGGTTGCGTAGGATGCGTGGATGGTGCCTGTGTTTGAGGGCTTGCCCTCATGAAGCGCAGTTAGTAGATGGGAGGAATAGGGCCAAGGGGCAGACAAATGTGTGAAGGCAATAAAGTCGCTGGGATGTGCTGCTGTGAAAGTGCAGGATGGTAGCTTGTGTGGTGCAGAGGTTCTTGAACTTCTGGATCAGAGGCTGCACATTGGCGTTGCTGACAGAGGGACGGTTTAAGTAGCTTGTGTAATGCAGATGTCCAGGAGCAGAGGCTGCACATGGGCCTTGCCGTCTAAGTACGTAAGGAAGGCAGCTTGTGCGTAGGAGAGGTCCAGGAGTAGAAGCTGACATTGGGCATTGCCCCGACAAGAAATAATGCTCAACCCATCCAATTTGCTTGCTCACGCAGACGTGTGGGTTTTTCTGGCATGTGCTACATTTGCAAGAGAGCATGAGTAAGCAAGACAACATGGGCGTGTGCTGCGTATGCAAGATGATATGAGCAAGCAAGACAACACGGGCGTGTGCTGCGTATGCAAGATGATATGAGCAAGCAAGACAACATAGGCGTGTGCTGCGTATGCAAGATGATATGAGCAAGCAAGACAACATGGGCGTGTGCTGCGTGTGCAAGATGATATGAGCAAACAAGGCAACATGGGCAGGGTTGGCCAGTTCCACTTAGTCATGCATGTTAAACTGCGCGCAATTAGACTTATTATAGCACTGAAGGCATGTCAATAACGGAGCAGGTCCAAAGAACTGCTAAACCCCAGGCATGAGCACAGTGGTGCTTGCAGATTGCTCAGGCCCTGTGCAGCGCTGCGCTCGAATTGATAAGGAAGCGAGTCGGTTGCTTGTACGGACAATTGTTCACAGAACCATGCTGCATTTCAACACTCAGCTCTTCCCCTGCATCCAAGGGCTTCATGGTGTGCGTCATGCTAGTGGCTGGCATTTTAAGACTCAGCTCTTCACTTGTTTTTTTTGACTCGTTGACTTTTTTTGTTTGCATCCTCCAGGGGCTTCATGGGGCGCATCGTGCTAGCCAGTGGCTGGCACTTTGCGCTCAACTTCTCCCCTGCGTTTCTTGACCTCTTGAGTCTTTTATTTTGCTGCCTCCAGGGGCTTCATGGCGCGCATCTTGCTAGGCCAGTGGCTGGCATTGAACACTCCACTCCTTCCCTGCGTGGGGCGAGGGTGGGGCAAAAGGCACAGCAATGAACCAACAGCGGGACAAGGCACAGCAATTTAGCAATGCATTTGTTTAACTTGGTGGTTTTGTCATCCGACGCCCCCAGGGGCTTCATGGGGCGCATCGTGCTCGGCCAGTGGCTGGAAGAATGCCTGCGCACCTGGAGCGTGGTCGATGAGGGTGGGTGCCTGAAGCGTGCAGTGCCTGTGTAATCAGAGCACATGTCATGAGGTGGATCCAGGCAGGGCATGTCGGGGCTTGCAGCCTGATTGATTAAAGCGCGTTTGGGTGAGCCACACATGTTTGATAACGTGGAGCATGCCCAGGCAAGGGGCTGCTCAACCAATAAGAGCCTGCAGGGCAAGCAGGGCTCGTTTAACAAAGCAGAACATGCCTGGGCATGTAGAGGATGCTTGATTGATGGGAGTGTGTCAGGGTGAGCAGAGCATGTTTCACGAAGCGGAGCACGCCAGGGCACGCAGTGGGTGCTTGATTCATCAGAGCATATCAGGGTGAGCAGAACATGTTTCACGAAGCGGAGCAAGCCTGGCACGCAGCGGATGCTTGATTCATCAGAGTGTGTCAGGGTGGGCAGAGCATGTTTCACGAAGTGGAGCACGTCAGGGCACGCAGTGGGTGCTTGATTCATCAGAGTGTATCAGGGTGAGCAGAGCATGTTTCACGAAGCAGAGCACGTCAGGGCACGTAGCAGATGCTTGATTTATCAGAGCGTATCAGGGTGAGCAGAGCATGTTTCACGGAGCAGAGTATGTCAAGGCACGCAGCGGATGCACGATCAAAAAGAGTGTGTCAGGGTGAGCAGAGCATGTTTCACAAAGCGGTGCACGCCAGGGCACGCAGCAGATGCTTGATTCATTAGAGCGTGTCAGGGTGAGCAGAGCATGTTTCACAAAGCGGTGCATGCCAGGGCACGCAGCAGATGCACGATCAAAAAGAGTGTGTCAGGGTGAGCAGATCATGCTTCGCGAAGCGGAGCACGCCAGGGCACGCAGCAGATGCTTGATTCATTAGCGCGTATCAGGGTGAGCAGAGCATGTTTCATGAAGCAGAGCACATCAGGCACGCAGCAGACGAACAATCATAAAGAGTGTGCCAAGGTGAGCAGTGCGCGTTCAATGAAGCGGAGCAAGCATGTAAATGCCTGCTTGATCATGAAGAGTGTGTCAGGGTGAGGAGGACGTGTGAGGGCAGGCAGAGCAGAGCATGTTTGATCACACTTGATCGGACGGAGCATGTGAGGGCAAGCAAAACCGGCTTTGATCAAGCAAAGCATGTGAGGGCAAGCAAAGCATGCTTTTATCAAGCGGTGCTTGTGAGGGCAGGCAAAGCATACTTTGATTGAGTGGTGCACGTGAGGGCAAGCAACGCGTGCTACGATTAAGTGGAGCAAACAAGGCAAGCTGAGCATACTTTGATCAAGCGGGGCATGCAAGGGCAAACAAAGCGTGGTTTGATCAAGCGGTGCATACAAGGGCAAGCTGAGCATTTTTTGATCAAGCGGTGCATGTGAGGGCAAACAAAGCGTGGTTTGATCAAGCGGTGCGCGCAAGGGCAAGCAAAGCGTGCTTTGATCAAGCAGAGCACGTGAGGGCAAACTCAGCATGCTGTGATCGAGCAGTGCATACAAGGGCAAACAAAGCATGCTTTGATTAATTGGTGCACGTGAGAGCAAGCAAAGCATGCTTTGATTTATTGGTGCACGGAAAGCATAAACCAGGTGGATCATGGAGCATGTACCATAGAGCAAGGATCATGAAGCATGAACCTTACAGCACGGATCGTAAAGCATGGACCACGGACTATATTAGGGGGGATTGCATGAATCACAGAGCAGCACGCATGAGAAGTCATTGACACAGCATTTGCTCTGGACTTCATAGAGTTTCAGGGGGACCATAGAGCACCTGTGAGCATGGAGGGGGGATGCATGGAACATGTAGCTCAAACTGTACAGCATGGGACATAGGGTATTAGGGGGAAATGTTTGGAGCACAGAGTATTTGGGGGGAATGCATGGACTTGGTGGAGCACATGTGAGAACCATCGACAAAGTGTTAGCTTCGGAATTCGGTTATGTTTGTAAGGGCTCGCCTGCACATGTTTGTCCCTGCCATTCTCCATGCCCGTTCGTTTCCCTTAAATAAAATGGTGCTCCTTTCACTGTCTGTCACTAAGAGCACGGAGTAGGAGGCAGGGGGGCTCCTGGCAAGTCCCCGGTCAGGACTCACCTTGTCCTTGCCCATTCCCTGCCCCACACTCAAACATGCTTTCCTCTTGGCTTTTTCCCCTCCCCTCTCGCCTCCCAAACACAGGGGCTTTACAGCACAGCCTTACAGCAGCATGCAGCCCCAGGAGCCCCACCCACATTCTTCCCAACTGTGCTTCCCTGTTGCTTGCTGTCCCTCTTGTCACCCAAAACAGGGACCTACATTCAGCGCCAAACTGCCCCGCCCACATTCCACTCAACTGTGCTTCCCTGTTGCCTGTTTTCCTTGCCTCCCAAAACAGGGCCCTACATGGAGCGCCAAACAGCCACAGGAGCCCCTCCCACCATCCCACAGCACCACGCCCAGACTGCGCTGTCAAACAGCACGATGCTGCACAGCAGCAACGGCACGACTACTGCCGGCAGTAGCCACGCCAGCCACCCCGTGCAGCCACACGCAGCAGCAGTTGCAGCACCAGCAGCAACAGCAGCTGTCGCGCAGCAGCAGTTGCACCAGCAGCAGGTCGCAGCACCAGCGCGGGAGGGCACCCACCAGGCCCTGCATCCTCTCCACCCCAGTGCCGGAGGCAAAAGTGCACTGCAGCAACACCAGAGCCTACACCACCACCACCAGCACCAGCACCACCAGCACCAGCACCAGCAGCAAGCCATTCATGAGCAGCATGGCCCCCTTTCAAAATCCTTGTCGATGCAGGCCATGCTGGGCGGGAGCGCTGATGCTGCTCCTATGGACAGGGCCTCCCCGCTGGCTCCTCCACACCGCCAACGACAACAGCAGCACCCACAGCAGCAGCAGCAGCAGCAGCAGCAGCAGCAGCAGCAGCAGCAGCATGGGTCTTCGCGTCCTAGCTTTGAAACAATAGCAGAAGGTCCTGCCCTGCAGCAGCTCCAGCAAGGCCGCGACGACCCACACATGCATGTGTCCACAGATCCCTTCTCCTTCCCGGAGGATGATCAGCAGCACTGGCAGCACCTGCACCCGCTCCAACAGTTGCAGCAGCACCCGCAGCTGCAGTCGCCGCCGCAGCAGCAGCAGCGCACGCAGCAGGTGCTCGAGGCTTCAGCTGCAGGGGCAACGGAGGTCACACAGCAGCAGCAGCAGCAGCAGCAGCAGCGCACGCAGCAAGTGCTCGAGGCTTCAGCTGCAGGGGCGGCGGAGGTCACGCAGCGGCTGCAGCAGCAGCACCAGGAGTTGCTGCTGCAAGACGCATGGGCCGACGGCTCCACCCACCATCAGGTGCGACAGGTTCAAGGCAGGTGCTGCTTGCCGCTTAGCACACTGCTTTTGTGTTACTAGCTTAGTAAGATGCGGTGGCTTCCATGGCGAGAAGGATTGGCCCCCAGCTCCAGGTGAGGTGTGCATGAGGTGCATGTATCCATAGCTAGATTCATTGGCTCCCACCGTCGGGTGAGGCAGCTGACAAGCCTGAAATCAAGACAACAACGTGTGGCAGGGATCAGGACTAGATCCTTTTTGATGTCATGATCAGAGGACAGGTGATGTCATGAGGAACATGATGTCCTGATAGTCATGATGTTATGATGTCCTGATGAACATGATGTCATGATGTCATGATCAGAGGACAGGCGATCGTGATGCCGTGCTCAGAACTGCTTTGCATGTTTGGCGAGCACGAGCATTGGGAGCATGAGCATTGGGAGCCCTGGTGGCTGCTCCAATGGAGCGTACATTGCCCCAGTGACCGCACAATGCCCAGTGAATGCACAATGCCCAGTGGATAGACAATGCCCAGTGAATGTTGCAAGTTCAAGTGGTGTGGGGTATGAGCCCTCCCCTGCCAAGCTACCTTATTGCATGACAAGGTGGCACTAAGACACATTTTTTGTAAGGACACATTACAAGGACACAATTTCCTTGGAGAGTGTCGAATACCATTGACTGTTGATGTAGCTATGTGTAGTCTCAAAAGCATTGAGCACTTTTCTTTGGAGTAATTTTGGTTGACTTTACCAACACGTTATATTGGATCTCCAATGGCATGCACTCTATCCCTGTTGTATGACCAAAATATAAAAAAGAATCCTGCCACCCTACCCTGTTGCATGGCTAATATATTATGTTGGGTCTGCCCTACCACTTTACCCTGTTGCATGGCCAATATACTATGTTGGGTTTGCCCGTGCTGCCTTAGTGGTTTGGATACTCTTGCTGAGATCACTAGCAAACCATGCCAAGCAATCAAGGATGATATATGAGAGCTGCGTGGGCTGCAGCAAGGGGAGTCTGGACCAGCCCCTGCATGCCAACACACCTGCCATGTGTACCGCCAGCAGACCCCTGTGCCCGCTTGCCAGTGCAAACAAAAAGATGCCAGTGATAACAATAGATTGTGTGTGGCAACATGCCCAGCGGGGACCACCTGGGGGAGCAGGGCAGGCTGCTGCACAAGGAGGAGCCGAGAACAGCCCCTGCATGCCATTATACTCGTCGTGTGTACAACCAGCAGACACACCTGCTACAATCTGCTTTAGACCATGAAATGCGCTATGGTACCAATGGCACCGGCAGCGCTACCTGAAAGATCTGGGCAGGCTGCGCCAAGAGGAGCCTGGATCAGCCCCCGCACACGAACATGCCTGCCATGTGCACCATCTGCACACCTGCTCTACATTTGTCATTACTGATCACAAAAATAGGTCTGGTACCAGTGTCCGGCAGCGCTACCTAGGAGATCTAGGCAGGCTGCAGCAGAAGGGGCCTGGATCTGCCCCTGCACTCCAACATGCCTGCCATGTGCACCATCTGCACACCTGCTCACTTGTCACTGACCACAAAACATGTGCGTGTGTGGCCAGGTGTCCAGCAGGGACCACCTGGGAGAGCTGGGCAGGCTGCAACAAGAGGAGTCTGGATCTGCCCCTGCACACGAACATGCCTGCCATGTGCACCATCTGCACACCTGCTCACTTGTCACTGACCACAAAACATGTGCGTGTGTGGCCAGGTGTCCAGCAGAGACCACCTGGGAGAGCTGGGCAGGCTGCAACAAGAGGAGTCTGGATCTGCCCCTGCACACGAACATGCCTGCCATGTGCACCATCTGCACACCTGCTCACTTGTCACTGACCACAAAACATGTGCGTGTGTGGCCAGGTGTCCAGCGGGGACCACCTGGGAGAGCTGGGCAGGCTGCCGCAGGATGAGGAGCTGCCTGCTGGGCAGGAGGGGCCTGAGTGGATGGAGGACGAGGAGCCGCAGGGCCAGCCCGGCGCCTTTATGATGGAGAGCCTGCCGCTGGCATGCTACCAGGACAGCAGGATGCAGCTGAACAGCCAGGTGGGTGGGTGTGTTACGTGGTGTAGGAGATGGTCGTGGTTCTGTTGCATGAGGCTTGTGCCTCATGAAGACTATCCAACGAGGGTGGCTGCAGCATCACCACCAGACTAGAGGGCGCAGCTAAGCAGTCAGGTGGGGTAAGGGGGCACGGTAAGGTGTGCGTCACAGGGTGCGGCATCACAAGAGGGTGCAGTATCAAAAGAGGCTGCAGTATCACCAGAGGGTGCAGCAAAACAATCAGGTGGGGCAAGTGTGTCACATTGCGCAGAAGATGGTTGTGAGTGTTGCACGTCCGTCTTTGAGGCGCAGGCATGCCACCCTCCGCCGCTGACCAGCCAGGCTGTGCCCCCCTGCACCAGCAGCCTGCACAAGCATGGCTGAGCTCTCTCCTCACGTGCATGCCTGTCTGTGTGAGACACAGGCATGCCATCCTCCGCCGCTGACCAGCCAGGCTGTGCACCCCTGCACCAGCAGCCTGCACAAGCATGGCTGAGCTCTCTCCTCACGTGCATGCCTGTCTGTGTGAGACACAGGCATGCCATCCTCCGCCGCTGACCAGTCAGGCTGTGCCCCCCTGCACCAGCAGCCTGCACAAGCATGGCTGAGCTCTCTCCTCACGTGCATGTCTGTCTGTGTGAGACGCAGGCATGCCATCCACCGCCGCTGACCAGCCAGGCCAGGCCCCCCTGCACCAGCCTGGACAAGGTGCAGCAGGCTTCCCAGTGCGCTGGTGACTCAGCGCACGGCAAGGGCGAGGAGCACGAGTTCTTTGAGCACGAGCAGCCCAGCGCACAAGCTAGCAGGGAGGAGCAGGGACAGCAGGGACAGCAGCAGCAGCAGGGTGTGTACCAGCAGCAGCGACAGCAGCAGGCTGAGCAGGGTTTGCAGCAAGAAAATGAATGCCTGCAGCAGACTGAGCAGCAGGGCTTGCCAGAGGAGCAGCAGCAGCCCTCCTCCGGCCATGCGCGTGCCGAAGCCATGCACCACGTAGGCCAGCTGTTGGAGCAGCTGGTGAGTGCTGTCCGCCTGCGCTTGTGAATGATCCGGCGCGTGTGCGCGTGCGTGTGGGTTTGTGTGTGTATGTGTGTGTGCCCGCGTGTGTTTCTGGTGGGTGTACCCGCATAAATGTCCGTGCAATTTAGCTGCAAGCAGACATGGAAATGGGTTTGCAGCCTACACATTTTAGGTTTTCAGACTGCTGGTATGGAGGTCATCTGGCACTGAGTAGGAGAGGTGTGGGCATCAAGTGTGTTGACGAGGCTGAGGATGTTTGAGACCAAGGAAGTTAAATCAGGAGGTCGCATCTGTGAGAGCTGCTTTGTGCTCCATATGTCCACCCATAGGAGGCTGTTCATGCATTGATGCTTTCTTCTGTGTGCCCATTGGTCTGCTTTTTGCTTGTTTGTGCACAGTAATCTACTTGCTTGCTTGTTTGTGCATATTGTTTGTGCATGCTTATTTTTTGCTGATTCGTGCACATCGTGGCATGAAGCACCATTCCGACCAACAAATAAAAGGTTTTTGCATCACATCAACTTGCAGACACACACACTCTCATCCTGCATGAAGCACCATTCCGACCAACAATTACAAGGTTTTTGGATCACATGAACTTGCAGACACACACGCACTCTCATCCTGGCATGAAGCACCATTCCGACCAACAAATAAAAGGTGTTTGGATCACATCAATTTGCAGACACACACGCACAAACACACTTACGTATGTATACGCACCTGCAGGTGCCTCATGGGCTGCAGGGGACAAACGAGAGTGGCGGGGTGGACGCCCAGGCTGCAGCAGCAGCAGGAGCTGGAGCAGCACAGCCAGGCTCCGCACCAGAGCAGCAGCAGCAGCAGCAGCAGCAGCAGCAGCAGCGGCACCAGCAGCAGCAGCAGCAAGGGAGCCCTGCTTTGTCAGCCGGCAACAACGGCAATAATAGTGGCGAAGAGGATGAAGAAGAAGATATGACTGGGGAGGAGGTGGAAGAGGAGGGCGGCGCTGCCGCACCTGCAGCAGCAGCCCCTGCCATGCAGGCAACACCAGTCGTGCAGCAACAGCCGGCTGCAGCGACAGCCAAGAGCAGTAGGGGAGTGCAAGGCAGAGCCACCCCCATTGCCAGCGAAACCAACGGCAAGCGCGCAAGCGAGCAGGGACAGCCAGCTCTAGGGGTCATGAGTGGTGGTAAGCTTGCACGGGCCGCGCTCGATGCACACAGTCCCGGGGGCGTACTGGCATCAGGTAGCTATGGGGGTCCCGTATCAGGCAGCAATGGGGGCGCACCAGCACTTGGCAGCAACGGAGGCGCACCGGCATCTGGCAGCAATGGAGGGGAGCCTGCCAGAGGCAATGACAGTGACGGTGGTCATGCTATTCCTGGTGGCCAAGCAGGTGCAGGGGCGCACGCAGGGGCGATGACAGGCAGCAGCAGGGGGACAGGAAAAGTCAGCGCAGGCAAGCTGCGCCTGAGTGCCGGCCCAGGTGTGTGTATGTGTGTTCATGGCACATATGTGAGATCTCAAGATCCTTTATGCTGTATGAAGCTGCACAAGTGTTCAGATTACATGCGATTGGAAGGAATTGTCCTCCTCAAATATGTTGTATTGAGCAACCATAGCGAGATTAAACACGTTTCAGGGCGCGCATGGTCAGAGAGTCCGCCAGAAGACCAGAAACCCGTGCTTAAAGATGCACCAAGGTCTTGACCAATGCTCAACATTAGGCTGAAGTGCACGCTTGCCCATTCACACAAGGTCACCTGCATTCACTCGTATGTGTGTATTGATCTTCCACCTGCTACTCGTTGATTTCCATACACCGCACATTCACGTAAGGTCCCCCGCTTTTGCTTGCACATGTGTATTGATCTTCCACCTGCTGCTCCTTGTCTTTTCATGCACTGCATATTCACAAAAGATCGCCTGCATCTGCTTGCACATGTGTCTTGGCCTTCCACCCTCATCTTGCAATCAATCTAGGTTGCACAGGCTCTGACTTTCCATGTACACTGCCTGCGACACAAGATTGCCTGCATTTGCTCACACATGTGTTTGACCTTCCACTATCATCTTCGCACTTATGCAAATTGCACAGGCTCTGATTTTCCATACACTCCGCCCATTCACACTAGATGCGGGAGCGCATGTGCTTGCACACAAATATTTGATGTTCCGCTCTCATCTTTGCGCCCACACAGGTTGCACGGGCTCTGGTGCTAAAGCCTCTGGTCTCAGGCGCCGCAATCCTTCAACAATCCAGGTGATTTTTTGAGCAGACACATACAAGCACACACATTCAGGTGTGTGCATGTACATATGAATGCATCAGTGTTTTGTGTCAAAGGGGTGCAACAGGCATATATTGCCAGACATGCTCTTACTCGCATTGCCTTTCTCAAATCCAATCGTGCCAGCTATTATTGCTCCATGAAATATCATGTTCACCATAAAATAATGAAGACCGGAGAACCCCAGATCACCCTCCCGGCCTCAGATCACCCAAAAAGGGCCCACAGCTGCACCCATGAAACAGTTTCATTCCCCAAAATATGTTTTGACCTTGCTCGAATTATAATACTTGCAAAGTTGCCCTACATGCATTATGCTAACATCCTGCATATTCAGAGGAAGGAAGGAAATGGCTGAAATCCTGTGTCTCATCAACCACTGGGTCATTTCACTCCGTTTCTTTTGCAATTACATTCCTGGTTATGGTACAAGGGCTTCAAATATCTAAGGCTCACCCTATATGTGCAGTAGGCGGTCCAAAATTGGATTTTAGTAGTCAAAAAATGGTCCACGCTGGGGCCAATCAGGCATGTTCCCCAACTGCTGGCTGCTTTCAAACCTAAGTGATGCAGAAGGCCTCCAAAGGACTCGAGCTTGAAATCATCAAATCAGGGAGGAAAAACAAAGCTTGAGAACAGCAAATTGGGGAACACCTATGCAGGGAGCATGCAAAAAACAGGCAATTTAGGGCTTCAGACAACCCCCTCTAGTATTTTGCCGAAAGCATGCGCATGCAGCATATTTGTAAATTGTTCCCTTCATTCTGAGCCCAGTGCTGCTGCATACCTCAGGACCTACGTGGCCAAGTGAGCATGCCTCCAGCTTCGTGTTCAAAGTAGGCACTGCGAGAGAGGCCTCCAAAGGCCACAAGACGCCTCAGTGTTTATAGGCCTCCTCACGTGCACTGCACCCTTCTGTTTAGCCTACCACAAATGATGGAGCATGTTTTAAACGTGACCTCACCGGTCCTCACATGACCAAGCGCACTGCACGCCTTTACTCAACCTCCGTTTTGCCCACCACACATGACCAAGCATACTGCATGCCTCTGTTTTGCCCACCACACGTGATCAAGCATAATCTGAACTTGACCCACACGACCTCACTTGACCAAGCGCACTGCACGCCTCCGATTAACCTACCACACATGACCAAGCATGATCCCAACATGACGTGACTGCGTGTCTCTGTTGGTCTGAAGAGAGAGCCCTCCCTCCTCACATGACCAAGTGCACCGCACGCCTTTGCTCAACCTCCGTTTTGCCCACCACACATGACCAAGCATGATCTGAACATGACGTGACTGCGTGTCTCTGTTGGTCTGAAGAGAGAGCCCTCCCTCCTCACATGACCAAGTGCACCGCACGCCTTTGCTCAACCTCCGTTTTGCCCACCACACATGACCAAGCATGATCCCAACACGACGTGACTGCGTGTCTCTGTTGGTCTGAAGAGAGAGCCCTCCCTCCTCACATGACCAAGTGCACCGCACGCCTTTGCTCAACCTCCGTTTTGCCCACCACACATGACCAAGCATGATCCCAACACGACGTGACTGCGTGTCTCTGTTGGTCTGAAGAGAGAGCCCTCCCTCCTCACATGACCAAGTACACTGCACGCCTTTGCTCAGCCTACCACACATCATCTAGCATGATCCCAACATGGCGCCACAAGACCTCACATGACCCAGCACACTGCACGCCAGGCATGCTGGCACCTGGGGACCAAAGTTTCGGGCAAAGAGCAGGCACATACTGGATGGGCATGGGCGACAACATCCATCAGCGCTGTGTTTCGATTGTGCACGCAGGTGCCCCTGCTGAAGCGCTCATTCCAACCCAACAACATCCAGCAGCAGCAACAGCAGCAGCAGCAGCAGGACGTGGAAGGAGACGCAGATGTTGTACGCAGCTCCCAGCCCCAAGAAACGGATGTGTTCCCTTGCGCCCCCTTACATGCTCATCACGCTGTGAACACAGCCAGTGGTATGGATGTGGATGAGGCCATGCACGGACAAGAGCACCCGGCTGGTGTGTCAAGCGAGGCAGCGCCACCACACCCCGAACAGCAGCAGCAGCAGCAGCAGCAACAGAAGGTGAGGCAGAGGCCGACAGCAGCAGGGCGGGGAGTGACGTTTGCTGCCAGCACGGAGCAGGGCAAGCTCGGCAGTGGAGGGGAAGAGGAGGAGGAGGAGGAGGAGGGCAGCAGCAGTATACCCGACAGTGAGGCAGAGGAGGAGGAGAAGGAGGAGAAAGAAAAGGCAAGGCGGGGAGAGCAGGGTAGGGCAGCAGATGCGCGAGGAGGGGAAGGAGAAGGAGGGCTTGTTGGGTCGCGTGCGCTGGAGGCCACGCCTGCTGCAACAACTCACCAAAAGAGGGGAGGTGCAGGTGGCAGGCAGGGGGGTGCATCTGCACCCGCCAAAAAAGCAGCACCGGCATCCGCCAAGAAGACGCCGGCCGCGATGAAAGGGAGGGGTGCAACAGCTGGCAAGACGGGTGGGGCACACCCTGAGGTGGGGGAGCAGCCGCGGGACGATGATGGTGGTGGCGTCAGTGTTGCGTCTGGCAAGAAAAGGGCAAAAGGTGGAGGAGCCGCACATCCAGCAGGGAAGGCGTCAACAGCAGCAGCAGCGGCAGCAGCAGCAGGGCTGGGCGACACAGGTGGTGGTGGTGATGGTGGCCGTGGTGTGAAGAGGGGGCGCAGGAGCAGCTGCTCTGCTACTCCAGCAGGTTCACATCAGCAGGAGGGGGATGCAGGAGGAGAAGGGGATTGTGGGGATGATGGAAAGGAGGATGTGGTGGCTGCTGAGGCTGGTGGGGTTGGGGCTGCAGATCCCAAGGGCAGTGTACGTAAGGGGGCGGCAAGCACGGCGGTGCAAGGCACTCAGCGCAGGGCAGCAGTAGGTGCGCCGCAGAGGTCACCAGCGCGTGGCCTAAAACGCAAGCAGGATGACGAAGGTGGCAATGATGATGGCGACGTACATGCAGACAGCGCAGGCGGTGGCGGCAGTGATGGGGAGGGCAGCGGGAGCGAGGAGGAACAGCAGCAACCTCCCAAGCGACAGCAACGAGGGGGAGGTGAGGGCAGGGGCGGAGGTAGCGCAAAGAAGAAGACAGCTGCGTGCACCCCTGCTGCAAGCCATCCTCCTGCGGGTGCTGTGCGTGCCGGCCGAGGAGGCGGCAACAGCAGCAGCACCAGCAAGAGGGGAGGCCGCAGGGGGTCCGTACTTGCCACAGCGGAAGCGGGGGCGGCAGGCAATGGAGATGGAGGGGAGCAGGCTGAGGATGCAGCACCTGCAGCACATGGTCAGGATGCAGTTACTACTGCCAGCCACACTAAAGGCAAAGCAAAAGGCGGCAGCAGCAGCAGCAAGGAAGGAGACCAGACAGAAGCTGCGGGCGCCAAGAAGGGCACCAAGAAGGTAATGATGTAAACAAGGAAGGAGACCAGGTTGAAGCAGCAGGAAATGAGGACCTGGCAAGAGGAAAGGCGCCAAGAAGAGTGGCGAAAAGGTACAGGCTGGCGGCAAGGGAGGTTGGGGTGAGGGATTGGGGGGAGACTCAGGCGAAGGCATGAAGAAGAGCGTGGACACACACATACACACACACACACATTCACACACACACACACACACACACACACATACACACACACAGACACACACACACACACACACACACAAAACACACACACGGCAGGGAAAGGGCTCAGGCCAGGACGCACCTGCCCCTACTGGTGTAGCTGGTGGGGCAGGCGCTGGTGCTGGTGCAAAGGGGAGAGGCAAGGCAGGCTCCTGGCTGGCGCAGCAGCGGGCAGAGCAGGAGAGAGCAACAGCAGCAGCAGCAGCAGCAGCAGAAAGTGTTAAAGAGCCGGGGTCTGGGAAGAAGGTTGGTGGTAAGCAGGTGAAAGAAAAGAGCAGTGCGGAAGGGGAGATGGCGGAGGAGAAAGAAGGAGAGGGGGAGGAGAAGGTTGTGGAGAAGGGGGGGAAGGCCAAGGCAGGGAAGAAGGGTGCTGCGAAGACTGGTGTTGCCAAGGCAGAGGCAACCAAAAGTAAGAACAAAAGCAAGCAGCCGCAGAAGCAGCAGCAGCCAAACGAAGTAGAGAGGGCAGCGAGTGGTGAAGGTGATGATGGTGGGCTGCCATCCAATAAACGGTCAGCAGGCAAGCGCACACCTGCAGGAGGAAAGAAGGCTAAGAAGGCGGAAGAGGAGGAAGAGGTTGAGGTACGTGGGGGCACAAGTGACAAGGAGGAAGGGGCGATTGGTGCTACAGTAAAGGCAACACCGACAAGGGCAGCTGCAGCAGCAGCAACAGCAGCGGGAGGGGCAGCAAAAGCCACAACAACTACAGGAAGAGGGGCAGCTGGCAAGGGCAAAGGTGGGCCAGGAGGCAAGAAGGGCGGGGGCAACAGCAGCGGCAAAGCCACTGACAAGGGCAAGGCTGGAGGTGGGAAGGCGGAGGGGGAAGGCAGCAAAAGAAAGCGCGGGAGGCAGGAGCAGCAGCGAGGGGGCGGTGATGACAGGACCAAAGAGGAGGAAGCGGAAGAGGAGGAGGACGAGGAGAGGGGAAAGCGGAGGCGTGGAGGCGGGTGGGATGCAGAAGATGAAGGAGGGTCAGTGCTGCGTGGGCATGCTGGGTTTGGGCTGAGCGGTATGCCTAAGGAAGAGCGGCGTAGCGTGGCGGGGGCGCTGCGCAAGCTGGGGGCCACGGTGCTGGACGGTGCGTTGTAAAGAGAGTGCAGGTTATTGGTGTGAGCCTCAGTGCCCTGGGAGGTAGGCACGAGCATCGTGGAGGCATTGCTGCGCAAGCTGGGGGCCACGGCGCTGGATGGTGCGCCATTGAGTGCAGGCCTTTTTGTTGGTGCTGGTTTTTTGTGGCTTATGGCTGAGTGCACCTGCGTCGTGGCAAGGGTGCTGTGTGAGCATAAGGGGCACATGTGCAGGACGGTGCATGTATGTTACTGGTCAACGTTGGGCGATGTCGCACGAATGGTACTGGTGACACTGTGGCGAGTGCGACGCGCAAGCAGAAGCGGCAAACGTGCATGTGTGGTACTGGTCAACATTGTGGGTTGGTGTAGGTGAGGTGCTGGTCAACATTGTGGCGAGGATGGTGCAGGTGTGGTATTGGTCAACATTGTGAGGGTGCTGCACGAGCAGGAGGGGCAAAGGCACAGGATGGTACGCGTGTGGCGCTGGTCAGCAGGTTGCAGTGAATGCTTGCTGTGGATGCTTGCAGCGATTGCTTGCAGCGCATGCTTGCAGTGAGTACTTGCAGTGGATGCATGGTGCATATGTGGTGCTGGGCGTTGATGAACCAGCAGGTTGCTGTGAATGCTTGCAGTGAGTACTTGCAGTGGATGCATGGTGCATATGTAGTGCTGGGCGTTGATGACCCAGGTGTGGTGTGCCTTGGCGTTTGCACATGGACATTGTTGGCACAGTGGCAGTGCCGGTACGTCAGCAGTGTGCCTAACCCCCTGCTCTGGCGCTCTGGGACACTTATCCTATATTGACAGTTTTGACAAATTGCAGTGTGCTTGGAACATCCCGTACTAGCGCTCCATGATGTGTGCACATTGAGAGAGGTGGCACATGGACAGTGAGCTCATTGCTACATTGGAAAGTGCGGTTATTGGCACATTGAAAGTGTGCTTGAGCTACCCTGTGCCGGTGCTCCTTGGCGTTCGCACGGAAACATGTTGGCACATGGACAGTCTGTTTTTTGCCACATTGACAGTGCGCTGATTGGCACATGGAAAGTGCGCTTGGATTACCCTGTGCTGCCGCTTCATGACCTCACCTCACACTGACAGCCATAAAACCCCCACTGGCCGTGCCCTGAGCGTGCTGCTGCTCCCCCATCTCCCTGCCTCAGCTGCAACTTGGTGCTTAGAACCTCGCATAACCCACTACCTGTGCATAGCTTTGTCATATTGCTCACTATCTTGGAACTTGTGCGTGCCCCGCTCCTTTCCTGTAGGCCCATGCTGGGAGCCCCGCATGACCCACATCCTATTGCCGAGCCTCAAGCGCAGCGACAAAATGATTGCGGGCATGGCTGCGGGTGGTTGGATGCTGCACAGTACCAGGTAAGGGCAGGGCCTCAAGCGCAGGGACGAAGTGATCACGGGGTTGGCCGTGGGTGGTTGGATGTTGCACAGTACCAGGTAAGGGCAGGGCCTCAAGCGCAAGGACAAAGTGATCACGGGGTTGGCTGGGGGTTGTTGGATGCTGCACAGTACCAGGTAAGGGCCGAGCCGGAAGCGCAGCGACAGGATGCTTGCTGGCATGGCTTGGGGCGGATGGATGCTGCACAGTACCAGGTACGGGCTGAACCTTGAGCACAGCAACCAAATGATCGCGGGGTGGGCTGGATGCTGCACAGTACCTGGTATCATCTGGGCCAGCCCCATGCATGTCACCTGCCTGGTTCCGTTCTGAGAATGTGCCGAGTGTTGTTGATGGCAGGCATGGCTGCAGCATGGTTCCGTCTCAGGGGTAGTGTTTATTGGTGTCGATGGCATGGCTGCTGGCAGCTGGCTGGATGCTGTACAGCGCCAGGTGAGGGCTGAAGCTGAAGCGCATTAAAAGACAATATCGCGGGGTTGGCTGGATGCTGCACAGCGCCAGGCATGGGTTGAGCCAGGCTCCGTCTTGAAAGTGGTGTTGGTTGTCGTCAATGGCCGGCAAGGCTTCAAGGGGCTGGATACTGCACAATATTGGGAATGGCAGTGCCGGCCCTTTGTAATTTTTGGATTGCTAGTTCCGTCTTAAGTGTGCTGTTTTGATATTAACCACGGGCATGGCTGCAGGCAGCTGTGTGCTGCTGCAGAACAGGGCCTCCCTCAATGTCTGATCATCCCCTTTCCCATGTTTGTGTGTGGTGATGTGATTGATGGTTTGGTGTTGTGGTGGGTTTGGTGGTGTTGTTCGTCGGTTGAGCTGGGATTCTGGACGCTGCACACCACTCAATGTGCCTGGTTTTATCTTGGGTGTGGTTTCCTATTGTTGGTGACGATCATGGATGCTGGTGGTTGGATGCTGCACAACATTAGGAATAGGCTGGGCCAGCCTTTTCTATACTTCCCCTTTCATTTTTCTTGATCTCGGTGCTTTGAGGCTGCAGGACCAGGTGCGGGCTAAGCCAGCCTCTTCTAGGCTTCTACCTTTGAAGGTTTCCTCGGTTTGGCGTTGATCACAGGCATAGCTGCACCAATTTGTTTTTGAGAGCGGCTCCGCATGCAGTATGTTTGTTCACTGCAGGCGTACTGTGTGTGTGGGAGCGTGTGAGTGTGTGTGTATATGTGTGTGTGCGCGCGCGCACGCGCGTGCGCATGACATTGGTAGAACTGCATGCTTGCTTGAATTGGCAGCGTGACCATCAGGACACACCTCACCATAAGAGCAGGCCACGTTTTACCCTTACACCCCCTGGGCGCTCGCTTGCTACCTGTCAGGTACATCGCAGACAGCTTGGCAGCTGGGTAGGAACCTGCAGCAAAAGCATGCACTTACAATGTGGACCACTCTTTGTGCTTGCTTGCTTGCTGTCAGGTACATTGCGGACAGCTCGGCAGCTGGGCGACTGCTGCCTGTGGCCCCCTATGAGTTGCGCCTTGGCAGTGAGGTGCAAGAAGATGGCAGCTACCTCATTTCCAAGGGTGCGTGATGATGATTGCCACAGAGGGTGGGGAGAGGGCTGCACTGTCGTGAAGCAAGCATACTGCAGCAATCTCGAATGGCTGGGTTTTGCACTGATGGATTCGGTCAAGGCTCGTCGAGGTGCAGAAGGATGGCAGCTACCATGTTTCCAAGGTTGCGTGCTGGCTATTGCCAGCAAAGGTGTGTGGGGGGAGCAATATCATGAAGCAAAGTTTTTTCCTTTTAGCTGGCTTCTATACTGACACGGGCATTCTGGCTTGCTGAGGTACAAGAGGACTGTGGCTGTGCTCTCGGTTCGTTAATTTTGCAGCCATGGGTTGCCGGGGAGGGATAAGACGTGTCACTCTGTTTTGGTGGCTTGTAGAACTGTTGCAGATCGGGTTCGTTGACCGCCTGTCATTGATTCTGGGTTGATGCTATGAATTAGCAATCTTGTGTTGTTGCCATGACATTGTGTATGGCTGACTCTGAGATCTGTCCTGTTGTCACGCGTACACACACAAACACACATACACACACATACACACACACACCAGTGGCTGTGCGCGCTTGCACATGCGCAGATGCACCTGCGCACTGGCGCGTGCGCAAGGCCCAGGGCTGTGGGGGGGCGTTCGAAGGCCTCTGTGTGGCCCTCCTAGGAAGTCCCCCTGGCCCCTTGGACGATGATGCCCTTGCGCTGATCGTGCAGGCCGGTGGTGGCACGTGCCTGCGCTTCAAAGGCATGGGGGCACCTTATGCGCTGCAGGTGGGCTCTGGGAGTTTGAGAGTGTGGTGTGCCATCAGAAATAGGCTGCCTGCACTTCAGAAAGAAACGAAAAACTACTTAGGCAGGGGAAACTCTCCCTACATCAATGGAGGAAAAGGAGACACGCAGGCTCAAAAAAGAGCCGTGAGTCCCCTCCATCACAAAGCTACAAAAGCCTGCACTTCAAAGGCATGGGGGGCACGGTGTGCGCTACAGGTGGGCTCTGGGAGGTTGAGAGTGCGGGTGTGGGTGCGTGATGCAGCTTTGAAAACAAAGGTTAGTGACTGTGCTGACTGTGCTGACTGTGCTGACTGTGCCCGTGAGGCAACCAAAGAATCATCAGCCCCGTGGGTGCTGTTGGGTACCAAATATTGGATGCCAGGTGTGCTGGCAGCCTTTTTGTGTGGAGAGAGTAAGGGGGAAAAGGTTCTGCGCCAGCCCAAAGGCCACGTGTATTAAGGAAGGTTCCCTGACTATATACAGCTATAGCTAGCAAGGGTCTCCCCAAAGGACGCTGGATCCTAAACTAGGCACAGCTAGCCCAGGAGAAAGCCAGAAACACAGCTTATGAGTATCTGGAAAAACCAAAAAGAAACAAAAAACACAAAAAGAAATAAACACAGCATCTGGTTATCTGGAGAGCAGAGAGAGTGTGGAGAGCAGAGAGCAGCTGAGAGAGGAGATTAGGGGTGTGGCGCTTGCTGCCAAACTATAATGTGCGACAGGCTCATGCCATCCGCACATGCTGCTCAGGGAATTTCCACAGTGCCCCAGACGACATGCTTCCCCAGGTCCCATGCTGCCTGCATCGCTTTATTAACTGTTCTGTGCTGTAACTTACAGTGTAAGGCATGTGGATGTCAGCAAAAAATAAAATGTCGATGTCAGCAAGCTTGTTTGGTAGGCAGTTTTGTGCGGCCGCCCAAGCAAGTTTGCTTCTTTTTCCTTGATCCCTGTTGCTGGCTTTGCTGGCTTGCAGGCTGGTCTTTAGGTTTGGTTGCAAAGGCTCACAGTGCTCGTTGGGTTTTCTGTTCGTGCACTACACCTTGACCATCAAAGTTGGCTTATGCGCCGTAGCCTCTGAGGCATTTATTGCTGAAGATGTTAAAACGTCCATTGCTAAAGATGTCAAGGAATTCATCACTATAAAATGTCAAGGCTCCAGGCATTCAATGCTAAAAACAACATTGTTCTGCACGCAGCAGTAATCGCTGCAATACTGTGACGCCTTGAAGTACACTAGCTCAGACATCAGGAGGCTTTGCTGGCCATACGCTGCTGCTCTCTTTGAAACACACACACACACACACACAACTGTTGCACTTCTGCAATGCTGTGACGCCTTATAACGCACTGGCTGAGGCATTATGAGGCCTCGCTAGGCAAACGCTGCTGCTCTCTTTGACGCACGCACACACACACACACACACACACACACACACACACACACACACACACACACACACACACACACACACACACACACTGCTGCGCTTAAGCACTTGTGCAACAAGCACTGTGACACCTTAGCGCACTGGCTGAGACATCAGAAGGCCTCGTCAGCCACATGCTGCTCCTATCTTACATGTCCCTACATAATATTATCACTAACACACACGCGTGCACGCATTTGAGCGCTTGCATTGTGAGAGAATTAGTGCTCTCATACAAACAAAAATTATTACAGGCCACCTCTCAGGGCAGGAAGCATTGCTGCCTTGTGCAGGCTTTAATGCGCAGTGTGATCAGCAGCAGGGGCACATCCGGGTGCGGCCAGCCCATGCGCATGAATGTGCACCCCTTCTCACACACACGCACACACACACACACACACACACACACACACACACACACACACTGCTGCCGTGTGCAGGCCGCCATGCGCAGTGAGAGCAGCAGCAGGGGCACATCTGGACGTGGCCAGCCCACTCCGCCCCCTATCATGGCCGTGGCGGACCCCAGCAAACCTGCCTCTGACAGGTGAGCTGTGACGACGTGAGCCAAGGAAAAGGAGAAGGGGAAATGAAGCTGTGACTGCATGAGATGAGGAAAAGGGAAAAGGAAATAAAGCCGCGACTGCATGATCCAGAAAAAGAGGAAGGGAGGATGAAGCTGTGATGGCGTGAGCCAAGGAAAAAAGGAGGGAAATTACAAAAGCAGGACAAGACAGCGACAAAGCGACTTCCGTGGTGAGAATCTCCAGAGTGCAGTGGAGCACATGCATATTTGCGCGATGTGCTGCACTGTGTGAGTTGCGCGCAGATGCGTTTGATCCATGAGTTTGGGGAACTACTAGATCTGCACACGGGCTGCCATGTCGTGGGGATGTGCAGACCAAGGAGCCCACAAAAAAGCAGAAAAAAGGGAAAGTAGAAGAAAGGGAAAATAGAAAAAGGGGATTCGAAAAAGAGGGGAGGGAGAAAAGTGGAGATAAGGTGAGACTGTGCAGACTAGATCCAAGGGAAGAAGAAAGGAAGGTACCGGCCATGATTGGAGCAAGATCTGAGCTTCAGGATATGAGTTATGAATTTGTAAAGCCAAATGTGAACCTTTAGCATCACCTGGGAGCGTAGATGCTTTCTTGGGCTTTATCAATCTGAGCGCGAGGCTCACGCATTCCGTCTTCCCTTCAGTGCATGAGGATCATGCACATTTTGCAAAAGGCACTGCATAAGGCAGAGGCACAGCTGAATGCATGACACTAAGAGGTGACCCAAAAAGTAGTCCAAGGACAAGTGCATAGCATGAGATGCAGGAGGGACAGCATAAGGCACAGGCACAGCTGACAGTGCGACACAAAGGGGTGACGTACGCTGTGCATTCTGGTGCAAACCGTGCTGGAGGCTGGGCTGCCAGATGTGCCACACAAGCAAAAAATTTAAGCTACACCATGCCATGCATGCAAACAACCTATCCTGGCTCTATCATAACACCATGCCATGCGTACCAAGAGCCTTAACACAAAACCATGCCGTGCGTGCAAACAACCTATCCTGGCTCTATCATAACATCATGCATGCGTACCAAGAACCTTAAAATGGCACCATGCTATGCGTGCAAACGATCAATCCTGGCTCTAAACTGACGCCAAGCCATTGCATGCAAACAACTTATCTTGGCTCTAACATGGCACCATGCCATGCGTGCAAACAAGCTATCCTGGCTCTGAACATAACACCATGCCATGTTTACCATGAACCTTAACATGACACCATGCCGTGCGTGCAAACAACCTATCCTGGCTCTAAACTGACACGGAGCTATTGCGTGCAAGCAACTTATCTTGGCTCTAACATGACACCGTGCCGTGCGCGCAAACAACCTATCCTGGCTCTGAACATGAGCATTGAGTGGTTGCTGTGCAGGCTGGTGCGAACCGCGTTGGAAGCTGGTCTACCAGTGGTGAGCCCCCATTACCTCATCAATTGGGTGGCGCACCCTTGGACCTCACCGCTACCTGCTGAGCTCTACCTGCACTCCTCTGGTGCAGCCACGCCTGCCACGGTAAGCACTCATCACCCTATGAGGAAACAAGGTTGGGTGTATGCTCGTGCTGTTGCCTGCCTGCTGAGCTGTATCTGCGGGTCTCGGGCATAGGCATGCCTGCCACGATGAGCGCTGAATGTTTGCCATGCCTCAAGAATTGGGTGGCGCACCCCAAAACCTCACCGCTGCCTGCTTAGCTGCACCTGCACACCTCTGGCAGAGCCATGCCTGCCGCAGTGGGCTAGAACAAAGAATTTTAGAGAAAAGGGCTGGGCTGCGTATGTTTAAAACAGGTTCACTTACCAGCCACGCTAGTGCTGCACTGGGCCAGGAAGGCGGATTGAAGAGGAAAGACTATGTACTCTCTGAACTTTGTGGTGGGGGGGACATACGGTCTTAGGACTAATGCGGCCCCATTTCTTAATAGATGTGGGGATTGTCCCGCTGCCTATCTAGTTTTCTTCTTCTTCATCTTCTTCTCCTTTCTTAGGACTAATTTGCAGACCAAAACTGGCTGCATGCATTGAGGATCGGTTCCCTTTCCAGCAGAGTAGCTGGGGTGCTCTTTCCCTTGATTGATATAGAGTGTCCCACCTAGTTTTCGGTTCTTTTATTTCCTTCTCATTTTGACGCATTGTGTTTCAACACTGTTGCTGGGTGGGATGCAGATATAATTGGAAAAAATGTTTCCATATCGAATGCTTTGAATCTTGTTTGTTTTTACAATTTGGCTCAGGAAGCTCCAACGAAGCCAGGATATGTAAATCATATCATTTTGCACGCAAGATTATGCATATGCGCATGCATTAAAAGGAATCCAACTAAAAAGATATGCATATCAACTTCATTTGCGTGAAAACAAATCGATGTAGGCTGGTCGAGGGAGTGGCAAGGGGAGCTCACGTGGCGGCAGCAGTAATGCAGCAGCCGGCGGAAAGGCAAGAGCTGCAGCGGCTACACTAGCAGAGGTGAGTGAGAGGAAAGTTGCTCCTCAACTTCATTGAGTGGGAAGGCAGCAGGGGATGCATGGGAGGAAACAAAGCATAAAAAGCTGCAAGTACAATTGATCTGTTGATCTGGCGTCTTTGTAAAGGATGGTCCTGTATGCGTTCCACGCAAATGATGGCAAAAAGGAAACTAAATAGAGACGCAGGCAAGAGAAGCAAGGCAGAGTTATCAGGCAAGGTGGGCAGGAAGCACAAGGAAAGCAGGCTGGGTTTAGGGTTTAGGGTCAGGGGAAAAAGTGTGTCCCTTTTGTGGGTGACTTAAGTTGGACTGCACTATGCTACCAAGGTTACGTATGTATGGTCCCTGCAACATTTCCTGCGTGATGAACAACTTGAAATAGTGTTGTTTTTGTACTTGTGACACATTAGATTGAAATTGTGCTCTTGCTAGGCGTGGAGTACTTGCAGTAGGAGCACTCAACCTCCTCGCCAGGGAAACCTGGATGTCTGGCTGGGATGGGGTGAGGGGGCCTGCTTGATGGCAGCCTCACCTTTTGCACCCTGCTGATCATCACATGATGTGTCACAGGCATGAGCAAGTGAGAACAAGATCAGCACTGTCTGGCTGGGATGGGGGGAGGGGGCCTGCTTGATGGCAGCCTCACCTTTTGCACCCTGATGATCATCACATGATGTGTCACAGGCATGAGCAAGTGAGAACATGATCAGCACTGCAAGTGTGAGTGCATGGACCTTGCTGACCCATACACCATCAGGGGTCTCATACACGCAGAACCGGTTGTCCTTGTGCTGCAGGCGGAGCGCGTGCGTGGTACAGAGGATGGCATGTTTGTGGGAGCAGGGTCATCGCGGCCGCAGGTGTCAGATAGCCTGTGAGCGGCTGCTGATGTCCTACCTGTGTCTCCACCTTGCCACAGAGCATTGACCTTTACTGTGATGTTAGGATGTTATGTTGCTAACTAGCTACTACTAGCTACTAGCTACAGCTTACTAAGCACATCTGAATGTGCTACATGTGCCACCCCCGTTTGCATCCGAGATTCAAGCCACAACCTTGATGTTATACAGCCTGTGAAACCATGGCCACCAGCTTGCCTGCATGCATGCATGCTAGAAAGAGAAGGGAAAAACCATGTAGGCAGAGGAACTCTCCCTACATCAATTTAGGAGATGGATGCATGCACGTTTTTTATGGGCATGGCGGACAAGAGGAGTTGTCATAAATTTTTTTTGTGAAGTGTGCGCGCAGCTTTGGGTTGTGCTAGGGCCAGCGGTCTTTCCGGTTCAATACATTTGATTCCTTTTGCGTTGCAGCATCATGCCTTGTTGACAATTTTTAGCAGTTTGGTTATCTTACTCTTCTCACTTGGTCTAGATGTAGGGGATTGGAGACTTGGAGCACTGCTTTGCTTGCTCTTGCAGGATGATGCGTGTTGACTTGGATGACAGTCATAACATTTAGAGATTTAGATATTTACATGGGGGGACCTTCAGCCGGACTGTTCGGCTGATTGGCCTGTAAATGGCCCTCGACAGTCAACATAATGTCCATAAGCTCAGAAACAAACAAAAAAACTCGTTGTTGTGTTGCAAGAGGAAATCATAAACATCCTGGACACTGGCTTGTTGTAAAAATGGTTGCTCCATTGACAAATCACCAGAGAAACAGTTGAACAGGTAAGCATACCTACTCCTCAGAGCACAATGAGTTACATTGAGTTACAATGGGGTTTGACCTTCAGCCAGGTAGTTTGGCTGCTCGGTCTGCTCAACTGTTCCAACTGCACAAAAAATATCCATGAGATCGGAAATAAAACGATAAGTGTCATTAGTTTGTTTCTGCAAGAAATGAATAGCATCCTCAGAGCTAGCTTGAGAATAGTAGAAAGTGCCTGAATCGTCCAGAAAAATTCTATAAGACGAGGGGAAGTCAGAAAATAACTGTGCATGAGCCCTTCGAAGAGAGCACACAGAAGCGCAAGAACAAAGGAACACGGCATGCTTTTCATCTTGGAGTCCTTGTTCACATTTATCACAAGTTGATGTGTGCTCCTGCCAAAGTGATGTCTCAACTCTTAAAGTATGAGCATGTAAGCGAAAACGTCCTATGTTTCTCAGAGCACAAACATTCGCGTCTCTTCACACCAAAAGAGCATGAGCCTCGTCTTGAGTTTCATCACAAGAACAGTGATCACACAAAAGAGCATTCCAAGTATCCCAAGCCGCTGTCTCCACCTTCAGTGTGTGTGCCCTAAGTCTAAAACGGCTAAGGGAAGGGAAGGGAAGGGTTACATAGCTGTACCTGCCTGCGGGGGCAGCTTAGCTGAAGCAACACGTGCCTGCAACCAAACCAGTCCAAACTAAGAAGCAAAATGAGCTAGAAGCTCAGTCACAGGATTTCAGGCAAGCAGACATGAACTTGGCTAATCCTAGGACATCATCCTGATTCATGAAGTCTCTAAGGCGTGATGCATTGCTAAAACGGCTAACATTCCTCATGACATGTTGAGACAAATCCAAATGCATGTGCCTCGGTAAACAGGCGGGGGCACGCACATTGTGATCAAAAGGCACTGCAAAAAAGACTGATAAGTTGCCAGCTTACTATATGTGTCCCGCGGGTTCACTCTCTCAAGATCTCTCCACACTGCCCGCAGCCTGTGCCTGAGGTCATCAGTAAAGTCTTGAATAGGGATAGGAGTAGGGTAGTTTGGCTGCTCGGCCTGCTCAACTGTTCCAACTGCACAAAAAATATCCATAAGCTCAGAAATAAAACAATAAGTCTCATTAGTTTGCTTCTGCAAGAAATAAAAAAACATCCTCAGAGCTAGCTTGAGAATAGTAGAAAGTGCCTGAATCGTCCAGAAAAATTCTATGAGAAGAGGGGAAGTCAGAATAACTTTGCATAAGTCCTTCGAAGAGAACACACAGAAGCGCAAGAACAAAGGAACACGGCATGCTTTTCATCTTGGAGTCCTCCTAGGTCACACCTATCACAAGCAGATGTGTGCTCCTGCCAAAGTGATGTCTCAACTCTAAACTTTGAAGGTATGAGCATGTAAGCGAAAGCGTGCTATGTTTCTCAGCGCGCGCTTGCCCAAATCAAGATGCAAATACCTGGGGACAGAAAAGGGCGCGCCATGAACAGACAAGGGTCTCAAAGGAAGTGCCATCCAGTGATGATTATTTTTTTGTTCGCTAATTTGTTCGCGTGTTCACCATGTTCTGCCAAAGCATCGGCATTCCACACACCTTGCAGCCTTTTTCTCAGATCAACAACAAACTCCCTCATGACTATGGGTTTCCCTGACCGAACACAATGAGTAAACGTTGCACCTGTCCAAGCCTGTGGTGCGCTTAACACCCAGCGTGCTCTTAAGATAACTCATGTGCAGCGCTTGCAGATCACTTGCAAATTCCTTGCCCGCTTTAATGTACTCAGTGCCCCACACTTGGCCTGCATACATTCCAACTGGAACTACATACGCTTCTCAAGCCACAGATACACGTACAGACTATTTGCCAGAAAATTCTCACGAACAAATCGACGAACCTAAAAAGCAGACTTCATGAGGGGGCCAGCAGCATGCTCAGAGGACTTGGCCATGCTCATGCACTTGTGAAACATCATGCCAAGATACTTGAAAGAGTCCTTGTGTGCCAGTGGTGCCCCCCCAATACAAAAAACAGGCAGGTCTGACCCAGAGGAATTGAAGTGCACCATCTCAGACTTAGCAGTGTTGATGATTAAGTGCTTCCTCTGAGCACATGCATGCAAGCGCTTCAGCATGGTCTGCAACGCAACAGGATCGTTGGCCATCAGAGTCAGGTCATCAGCTTGGAGGCAAAAGCTTGCTTACTAAGAGTAGTACTCTTGTTGGTAGCTAGGGCAAATAAAAGGAAACGACGACCGGGGCTGCATGACGCAGCCCGAGATGGGCTCATGCACTACAGAGAAGTCCCCTGGGTGTAGGTGGAAAAGTTAGGGTCGCCCATACCTTGAATTCAACTCAGAAAACTACGAGTCTTCTCCCTAGTATCCCTAGTAGGGATTGACCTGCAAAAGTCTACCAAACTTGCATGAAAGCTTTGTGTCCGTTCTCAGCAGCATGCGCACAAACCTCAACCAGGCGTGCCGTTAACAACAAAAGCAACTGATTGAATCATAATCTCCCTGGTGCCCTGGAGCCACACACTGCCAGAAACCCACCATGCCCATATTAGCTTTCTTCTCACCTTCTGGTAAAGGAGACTCACTTCTCTATGAGTCATGCGTCTCCTTCTCCTCCATTAATGCAGGGAGTGCTCTCACTGTCTATGTTGTTTTTCCTTTTTTCCCTCCACATTGGCCTCTTTCCTTTCTTCTCTTGGCGGAGAGGTTATGCGGTGCCCCCGCCCACTGGCAGTTGTTCTCTTTTCATTAGCTGGTGTGGGGAGTGTTTCAATCAACTCAACCTAACTTTTCATTTCATGCCTTCCTAGTTTTTTTTCTGTTTGCCCTGATTGGCAGCTATAGCATGTGACTTTTCAAACTCAAAATCACAACCTTATAGTTCAGTTGGCAGTTGGGCGACAAGCTTAATTAGCCTCAGTGTGAACCCTGTTTGACCACCAAATCTCTATTCTGGACCACTTACGGGACCAAAGTGGGTAATTCAAGTGATTTGGAGTCCTTGTGTTAAATAACAGTCCCTGTCCTGACTGCTCTTGACATGATGGTGCTTTGTTACATAGATTGCTGCTAGAGATAGGCGGTTCAGCACTTGAACAAGCCCAGCACGCAGCTCAAACCTCCCTGCTTACACAGCAGGTCGGTGTTCTATGCACAAGGAAAGTAAAAAGCCAATGCCAAGGCAACCAAGTGAGTTTCTCTGGACAGGTGTACAACCAAGTAGTCCTGACCTAGCAGTAATGCCTCACATGTTAACTGCACGCGGCAAGCCCTGCGGCTCGCTGCCTTGCAATTTCGATTGCATGCTGGCGTAGACTTCACAGGTTTCCACGGAATCCAGCAAATGGCCTGCTCAAGCCATGGCCTTGCTCTTGGCAATGGCAGCCATCTTGTCCTTGATTGCGCCCACCAGCTTTTCCCGGTTTGCATTCACCCACCTGACGCGCTTTGCGTACTGGGCCTGTGTGTGTGTGTGTGTGTGTGTGTGTGTGTGTGTGTGTGTGTGTGTGTGTGTGTGTGTGTGTGTGTGTGTGTGCGCGTGTTGGCATGTGTGCAGGTTATTAAATGGCAAGACATTTTTTCAGCTGTTCATGAATGCATGCTTTATTTGTATTGATAGCAGGCAGGCAGGCAGGCAGACAAACAGACAAACAAGTTAATAGACAGACAGATAAACAAAAAAGAAAGACCATCCTGATGGCCTGAGCTCAATGGGTCCCTTACCGCTCTTGAGGTCAAGGCCTCGATGCTATCCTCTTTCCCAACAGCCCGTCCTGCATGTACACGTGTGCATGTCATATTCATCGGCACATGCATTTGCATAGTTGTAAAAATCGGTGATGCAATGCTTGCTTGGCTTGCTCGTGTCAGAATGCTTGTTCATGTGTGTGTGTGTGTATGTGTGAGCGTGCGCGCATCAATGTATGTATAAATGCCTTAAACTTTTACTTTTCTACAAGCCACTATGATAATCTTATCCTCGGTGTGTAGGCTTCCAGCGTTGCAATCAAAGATTGGAATGTGGCGACGCATTGCACACCCTCACGAATCCACTCATAAAACAGCCAAGTAAGCTGGAGACAGTACCTTCAACTTGACCCAGTTCTCTAAACACGGAACCCAAAACAACACAACCCAGTACCCTAAACAGGATCCAGTACCTATTTGCCCTCACACTTACCAGTGAAATACACGGCGTTAGATGCGATGCGTAAGTTGATGAGGTCGGGGATGCACTCAGCCTCTAGATCTGTGAGCTGGCCGTGCATGGCGTAGCCCTCCAGGAAGTCAAGTGTGGGGGGCATGGGGTCATCCTCGCCCACATACCTGTGTGGCGCACAACGCGTGTGTGTGTATGTGTGTGTATGTGTGTGTGTATGTGTGTGTGTGTGTGAGCGTGTGCAGAAAAGTTCAGCAAGAGTGCACGGACAAAAGCACCTGAAGGAATGCAGACAGCCGTGCCGCCCATATCCCATAGCAACAGAGGCAGGGGGGAAGGGGGTTGCAAGCAAACGGAATCGGCAAAGCCCACGCGTGAGCATGTGCGTGCATGTGTGCATGCATGTTTGGCATGCATGCATGGGTGCAAATATGGGTGTGTATTTTATGTGCATGTCTGTGGGAGTGACGTGTCCGCACACATGCCTGCAAGCATGCTGCGCACCAATCATGTACCTGTGCACCAGTTATGTAGCGCTGCAGCAGGAGTCTAGCAATAAGTCCAAGCTGGGCAATATCAAACCCATGTGTGGACCAACCAGCCGACCCTGTTCTCAAGTGATAATGCAGTATTATCAAGTTGTTCCAACCATCAACAGCCTTTGCTCTATAGGACCCCTGAGTGGCTGCTGGGCCGTTTTGGAGTTTGGGATCAAAGCTCTAGATGCGAGCCCACTAGCTTTGCATACTCTGGCAGGCTTTTCAATTGAGCTTTTTTCGGGGGGGGGCATCCCGAAACCCAAAGCCTGAGCAGGTGTAAGTGAGCCAAAGTGGCCAAGGGTGAACAAAAGTGTGAAGCTTGCAAATAACAGGGCTTGCCCCACACCTTTCAGGTCGCCTCTCCATGGGGCTTTGCCAAAAAAAACAACTTGTGCGTTTCGTAACAGATGACATTCAAAGAGCAGTGGGTTTTGTGGGCTATGTGGTTGATGACATTCAGGGAGCAGTGGGTTTTGTGGGCTTAGTGGATTTTGTGGCAGATGACATTCAGAGAGCAGCGAGTTTCGCGGCATGTGACATTCAGAGAGCAGCGGCAACGTCCAAGGGTCTGGTCAGGAAGCATCCCAGTGAGGTAATGAGCCATTCCCTAACCAGAGGCCATGTTCTAAGGCCATTGCTTTGGCAATGTTGGCATGAAAGCCACTGTGCCATGCAAACACATTCTGTTACAATAATGAGGAGGCACAGTGAGCACGGGACAGGCATAGTGAGAGTGAGGCAAGCCATGGATTGAGCTCTGAATGCAGGTCCACGACAATTTTCAATTTGTACAATTGTAGGCACGCAACAAACAATAGCCATTGTAGTTAGTTACAGTTACGGATGGGTAGCCGACCCGCCTAGGCCACCTAGGAGGCTCTTTGGCAGGATGGGCATACCCTAGTTGGCAAAGAGAGTCACCAATTCTTTTGGGGGATTGACTGGAATGTTCAATGAATCCCCAGAGATTTTTGGAAAATGGAGAAGAAATGGCCTGGAGGGGTGATCTTAACGGAAAATGCAAGTTGAGGCAGTGCGATGGAGTTGGCGACTAGGCATAACCGCCTGGGTATGCGGGTGCACGGAGGCACTCAGGTCAAGATGCAGTTTATGAAACAGTTTAGCAGCAGAAGAGTGTGAGGAAACATTGTCGTGACAGTGCATGAGTGTCAGCTAGGGCTGCTTCATGCCTGCTGTGCATGCATAGTCTCCACAAAATAAACCAGTGTGGGTTGATGGTCAGCTTGAGGCCAGCTGAGCACCAAGCATCACACTCACATGGCCCTCTGGATCATGTGGGAGTGCGGGTTATATGTCATGTTGCAACCCCGGATTTCAATGACGATGCCTTGGAGGCCAAGTGAGAGTGCGGGTTATATGTCATGTTGCAACGCTGAAGTTCAATGACGATGCCTTGGAGGCCAAATAGCAGCTTTTCTAACATGGGGACACCTTGTGTTCCATGATGAAGTGGTCCAGTGCAGTGGGGGGGATAGGAGAGGGGGACAGCATCTAAATTGTTCTGTTTCTTCGACCCAGTCCACCTTAAAGGGAAGCCGCTCCACTTATCCATGTCCATGATTTGTCCTTTAGGGTCAGACAGGAAAATTGAGATCATAAGGAGCCCTCTGTGGAAAGTAGATTTATAACAATAATCTCCCAACTAGGCCCTAACCACGTTGGCCTAGGCCCTTCCAGCCTCAGAGAGCCTCTTTGGAAAACAGAGACACCCTATTCACCCACGGCTAGTTGCAGTGCATTGATATGCATGAGTATAGAGCTGGCCATGCACTTGGACAGCGCCATTGCCGGCTCCGTAAAAAAATCAGTGCAAGCAAGGTGAATGATCGTGAGCAACAGCAAGGTGAAATGACCATGAGCAGCAGCGAGGTGAAATGACCATGAGCAGCAGCGAGGTGAAATGGCCATGAGCAACAGCAAGGTGAAATGGTCATGAGCAACAGCAAGGTGAAAATGATCATGAGCGACGAATTATGCTAACTGCATGCATTTGGAGTTACAAATTGGAGCAAGCAATTTGCACAGACTAAACAGCAATGATACGCACTTTGACAACGCCACTGCCAGCTCCATGGCCCTCCAGTCGTAGCTGCAGAACTCAAAGTCAAGCAAGCCCGATACCCTGTCGCCAACCTGCAACATTGAGGGGCCATCAGCATGGTTGGGAAGCCAGCTGCAGTGCTGGGAAGTCAACAGCAATGTTGAGAAGTAACAGCAGTGTTGCATGGAGTGCGCATTGCTTAGAATGCGTGTAATACAGGGCGCAAATCCCATAACTGACATACCTCGTGTGCATCACTGGACATTGCATGGAACACATGTACAGGGTATCATTCACTGTTAATTTTGAAAAGTTGCTCTTCTGTGCCTCTACAATGCTCCAAAAGAGCTGGTCACCATTTCAGCAGGTCCCTTTCAGCAAATCGAGCCATCTTGCATAGGGTGGCAATCAGCAAAGGCACACTCATGCATGCATGCACGCTTGCACACCCACAAACCCACATAGCCTACCCACACCCCCACGCACCACAAGTACGTTGTCATAATGCCTGCAAGCATGTGCAGTGGGGGAACGTTTGAGCATGCAATCAAGCTTCTGGGGAGCACAGTTACTGTACAAACAGCGGCCTCTACAACTTTTTTTCCGTGCACAAGCAGGGGCGTTTACATTACTTTTCGGGACACAACTGACTGCGCAAGCAGCGGCTTGTACAGCTCCTGTTTTGGGGGGACAAGCAGTGGTGCCTACAATTTCTTTAGTGCGCGACTTTGTGCAAAGGAACTGGGCTCTACAACGTTCTCAAGAAGGCTTCAAAAAGGCAGTGTCGTCGGGAAAATTAAAAAGGAAGACCTGCAATGTCCCAAAGTAGCGTAGCCAAAGAGAGCGTCCAAATCTATCACAGTATTAGCTGTAATCAAGAACAACAGTTGTTGTTAATAGTAATAAACACAACTATTTTTAGGAATAATTAAATTTTCTGACAAGAGTAACTCACAAGTCCCCATGGATCCACTGTTGAGGCAGGCCGAGCTTCAGGAACTCCTGGATCTTGCCCGTGAGGATCTTTGTCTGCTCCACCTGTGTGTGTGATGTGTGTGTATATATGTCTGTACGTGTAATGTGTGTCCGTTTTTTGTTGTGTGAAGAGGGAATCAGATGATGCAGCAGTCACAAGGCGCATGTGACAGGACAGACCATAAGTGGGCCATAATTCAAAAGAAGGATCATCCTCAAACCATGACTTTCTCCAAGTACAAAAGGGAGCAAAATCAATGTCCAGAGAGTCACAGAGCTCCACACATTGTGGCAGAGCAAGCAAGAGCCTGGCATAAGGACCAGGCACGCGCGTGCGTGCGTGCTTGTGTGTGTGTGTGTGTGTGTGTGTGTGTGTGTGTGTGTGTGTGTGTGTGTGTGTGTGTGTGTGTGTGCGATCGACCTGACAGCCAGCAACACGGCAGAGGTTACATGCACCAGAGTAGCCTGTTTCTAGGCAAAAATCAGCCTTAACCCAAAGAGGGCATGGCTGAAATGATGGATGCAATGACCTCCCTGTAGCAGAGGGTGTTCCAACTCCCAGACACCTATAAACACTGCTGCACACACAAAACACAACAGGTACACACTCCTGCAGCCCATTCCATACACCAAACGTTGCCATGGGCACATACCCTACAAGGTAGCCAAGTGTCTTGCACATCACAGTGGCTTGCAGGCCACACCACAAGTGGTCTCCACATCAGACTTGACATGCATTCGTAACAAAAGCCCCACCAACACATTGTGACGAAAGCCCCACATTCCTGAAGCAACAGCCCCACAGGGTCAACGCACAAGACCACTAGAGTGTACTCCCTGGTCTAGCAATGTCGCCAGATAACTGCCAGCAAAGGGGGCTGTCACACAAAATGTGTGCCAGGTGATTTCGAGCTGCTTCAACTCGGCGTGGCTGGTGTGCGTAGGTGTGGATCGATGTGCTCGAAGGACATGGCAGCACATCCAAGATAGATATGGACGAGAAATAAAGGCAAAGAATAAGCAGCTCAGGCAGTCCAACACAATATATAGTCAATGGGCTCGCAGGCCACAACCAAATCATGAGGATACAGGGAAGCAAACGAAGACGCAGGGAAAGGAAGACAGCTCAGGCAGTCCAACGCACCAGGTAGTCAATGGGCTCCCGGGCCACATCCAGCTCTGGTTTGGCCATCTCCTGGTAGAACAGCTCCTCAGAGATTGCATGGTGCACCTGTGTGTGTGCGGGGGGGGATTGTGCACGCGCGCGTGCGCTTACTCCTAAAACAATGCATGTTGAAGCACGGAGGACACACATGTGCCGAGGCAGGGGCTCCTGCTGGGACGCACTCCCTGACAAAAGGCCAAATGGCCAAGGGGCAAAAGGCAAACGGCAAAAGAAGCACACCCAGCACACCACACCCTATGTAGCACCGAGCATATCACATCCTATGTTAGAGCAAGGAGGCAGGGGCCCCTAATAGAACACATGCCCTGGCGGAAGGCAAACCGCAAATTTGGAGGGCACTGAGCTCACCATATCCCACATAAAAGTAAGGATAAGGAGCTTTCTTGTCAAGAACCCCAGATGGAGCACGGAACAGGGAGACAACAGGCCCATGAAGAGCAAAATTTGCAGAAATGCAGGCAGGTGGGCATGCCTACCTTGAAGAGCTCAAAGTAGGGCGCGATGGGGGCCTCCATATCAAGCTTCAGCTTCCCCATGGCACTGCACAATGATCATGAAAACCACCACATGAGTACGTAGACTGAACTTGAAGGTTTGGAGGTCTGCTCTGCTTATTGCAGGCATATAAGATAAAGTGCATGCATGCCGGAAGCTATTTTGTGAATATTTAAATGCGTGCAGCGCAGCACAGCCTAGACACTGCTCCACTTAGAAGACATCAAGTCGTTGTCTCATGCTGTGCTGCAAACCCATTTCTGTGCTGTGCGTCCTTGTCTGTGCTACGAACTCATGTCTGCCATCCACACTGCCACACAACGTCTGATACATAAACAGCATGCCTCACCTGTTCAGCTCACCGGTAGCCCGGCCGACCTGCGCAAAGGGGCAATCACATTTGCAATCATTACATCTCAGTCATTTCTCCTTTGTCATATTTGCGCCTTGTGGTTTCCCTCTTTGCCATCTGCACACCTAATTGCCCTACCAGTGTGGTCACCCCAATTTCATCCATCCAGTCATTAACTCAGATTACGCACGCTCGCATCCTGCGACAACCCCTGCGACACCGACGGTCACACCTGCTTGTACCATTCCCTTTTCACATAAACAGCATGACGCTCATGCATCTTTAACCACGTGCATGGGCAGGGATCGAAAGCCTGATCAGGTCATGCAGAAAAAAGAAGCAGCAGGATTAGTGAGCAGCGTGGCCCTGTTAACATGGAAAGCACCCCAGGGCACCAGTTCTATTGATCAAGCCAACGAGTTTGAACAGTAAGCGGCAGCAATTCATTCAATACCATTAAACCAGAAGACATACAGGCCATGCATAGGGCCCAGGGCCCCCACTTATTTGTTTTAACTTCATACCATCCCCCCTTCCCTCCTGCCCCAAGTAAGTGCTGGATGGTGCCCAACTCGGCAGGCTTGTCAGCATGCGCACCTCCTTTGGGCTGGTGGTCTTTGCAAGCTCGCCAGGGATGACGTAAAACACACAGCACTCTGCAGCAGTGCGGCAAACAACAAAACATATAACCTCATTATAAAACTGATCGACCAAAACTGATCGACCCATCTTACGACACGAATGCACATAACACACAACCGGTCTGTGTGGGGTTCCTGGGATGACACAAAACACACAGCACTCTGCAGCAACATACTACTGCTCCTTGCGAGCTTGACAGGAATGATGTGAGACACACACACCACTTTGTAGCACTATGAGCAAAAGCACGAGTGCCAGCGGTGTGCTCCATGGCAGCAATGATGGGCACAAGCTGTGTGGGAGTTACATGTTGCAGCCGTACAGGAATGGATTGCACACAATAACAATGCTGAACCTACACAGCTGAACCTGATGGAAATGTTAATAGAAAGGATCCATCAGGTTAGTGCTCAACCTGATTGAACACACGCAGCGGACAAGTTGCACTATATAAAGCATGGAAGAGGAATTCAACATGTGTCAAGCATTCAGCTGTGGAGACACAGTTTGTGTGGCATGTAACTACCATAAGAGGCTTGTAGGTGCCAATTCCACGTTTGCATGTCATTTACTTCCACTTTATTGCAAGGAAAGCATGAAACTTATGGCATGCACCTATGGTACTGGACAACCTTACGTAAGGGGCTCAAACTGTGCCAAGTATCGGCTGTCTCAAAGGGGTGACGATCAGCATGCAGGACGCACCTGCACCGTTGGACAGCAACTCATGGGGGCGTCCATTCTTGCTGGGGAGGGTGCGGGGGACCTGCACACAACAGCACAGTACCTGAGACTTTTTACCTGCATCTTTTTCTTGAAAGACCTCTGAGAAGCACCTGCCTGCGGTATGATCCACAGCCACATCCCAGGGCATGCGCAATTACAAGTTCAGGCACACTGGCGTGAAAGTATGCAGCAATTATTGGTAGTGTAAGTCGATGACGCGGAGGAGGCTGCATGTGAACGAGTTGGTATTTACTCGTAGCTACCCTCCTCTGACAATTCAAACACGGTCACTTGATTTGACACCCATTACTTTCTGGAGCACGTCCAACAAATACCCTTTGCAGCTCCCGTTCTGCGGCAACCTCACATACCTGGATGCTCAAAGGCTGGGGTGCAAGCTGCGCCAAGATGGCGTGTTCGAACACGACCTGTGTTGAAGAGAAAGTGATTGTGTAGTACACCTTGTATACCCAGCATTGTTAAGGCAGCGGGGTTGGGTCCACGAGAAGAATCACAGCAGTGGCAAGAGCACAGTGCAACGTCACGCCCTGCATAGAGAATCAAGATACACGTTTTCAACGTTTTGCACACACTGGACAAGTGACATACATCTCGCACTCGGAGCAAAAGCCCACGTCCATTTCCAAGCACTTTCATGATTGCTTCTGCATGTTCATATAAGCCATATGATTTAGGCACGACTTGTCATTCCTCAGATACAATGCCTTAACAGAAGAACAAGAAAACAGAGTGAGAAATTGACCTCAAAATTGCGGCTCACCTTCTCAGACATGCCCCCGTTGTTGTAGATGCGCAGGATATATTGATCCTCCTTTCCATCCTTGCCTTTGACAAACACCCGCTCCACAACGTTGTTGACCTGTGCAGGAAAAGCAGCCAGAGTGACTGGGGTTGTAAAGAGTGGGGTTGTTGAACTAAAGAGGTCTCAATTAGACGCATCTCTGATCCTCCTCTTCCAGCTTAAAAACGCTGCATGGAGTGCAGGACCATGGCTCGATGACGAGGGTTTGGAGAATGTAGGGCCCAACATCCAGGGTTGCCAATGCCCATGGAGCAAAGGAAAAGTTCACTCAAAGCTGATGGACTGAGCGTACTGGTTTCTGCTCCTCTCTTCATTTTTAGGCTCGTACTACGAGTCGTAGCTTTTAATGATGAGATCAACACGTCGCCCTGAAGCCATGGGCCTGCCATCCATTAAACTGCACCAGTTCACCGGCATCGCACATCCCTTCCATGCAGTTCCTTTATCAGGTGCACCTACCCCCCCAGTGGTGGGCGCCACTCTCGGTTCAGCCTCTGGAGGAAAGAAGAGGGAGAGGGCCTCCTTCCTGATGTCCTCTTCTACAGTGTGATACCTGTGATGAGGGTGGGAAGGCCAGCACGAGTGAAATTTTGAACTGCACATGAGCATGCTTACCGTCTGAAGTTGTCTGATGCAAACACGTGCATGCCCGAAACCGCAGCAGCCATCACTTTCTGGCCCAGGTACTTCCCTTTTCTGCCAAATAGTCACAAATGGTGGCAAGCAGCAGCCTGTACTCACCCCTGCTTAGGTCCACCTGGTGCGCCGGCAGGGATGGTAGCGCTCTACAGGCAGGCGGTGGGAGGATCAGGGAATGAGCAACTGAGTGCAACTTGAGTTAGCGCGCAATAGCATGCAAGCACAGGTCACACCAGGCGGGTGGATAAGGCACACATCAATAATTATTAAACAGCTCTTTGTCTGATGCCTATGCCTGGGACCGAGCAATGGAGCAAGGCATGCCAGGCTGCAGAAAAATTTCACAGTGAAGTGGCTGCATGAAGGCCACAAGCACTCCTCAAGGCACACACGCACCCACCTTGGCCAGCACCCTTCGGCATGGGGCCTGGAATGCAGCAGGGCGTCCAGCAGGATTAGTCTTCCTGGCTGCAATCCTGGTGTTCACGGGGTTACTGTACAGCATTGTTACCAGTGAGTTCAAATATAATTGGATTTTCTAATTGCAACTGCAGTTGCAGTTGGGTGCCCCAGGGGCTTAACGTTGCTGGTCTAGAAATAACAAAATTTTAATATTATTTATGCGTATGATATGAGTGACGAAGGACATGATGGATGTCCAATCACGATGCCGTCGCCATCAACAGGAGAATCCAAGGCTTGATCAAAGTAACAATATTAATTGATTATTAATTGTATGCATTTTGATTACAACGTGCCCCAAACTTGCACCAGAACTGGAACGAGTAGACCGATCGCCAGTGAAATTTCTCCCCTCGGCTCAAGTGTTTACTATAAATTTAATAGATTTGAGTAGGTTGTTTAGTCGACCAGGACATCGGTGGTGACAATGCTTGGAAGCAGGCAGTGCTCGGTGATGGGGCGCGCTCCGGCCATGCGGGCTGGTGCGGTGCCCCGGGCAGCCATGGGCAGGTGGGTCGAGCCTTGGTTGTGTGCTGTCCAGGGCATGGGGTCGTCGAAGTGCGGCAGCAGCCGGAAGCAATGGGTCTTTGTTCCAGAGGGCCATTCAGGGCTCTCTACCCTTCCTCTCTGGAGGATCAAAGGCGTTCAGCATTGTCTTGATGAGCTCGATGTGCACTGGTCGCAGCGGGAAAGCAGCTGGCCTGGCAATAGGGCATCGTTTGTGTTTGCGTGTGTGTATGTGTGTCTCGGTCCACCACCTTCTAGATGATACACAAGGGGCGCCCTTCCTTTGTTGCAGCGGGCGAGGTGCCACCTCCTCCTGCTGCCTTCTCCATTAACATCTTTTCGGCCCAACAAAGGCCTTGATCATCCTGTGAATGCCACGCAAAACGCATTCGTAAGAACCCGCCCACCTCCTCGTCCCCCCCCTGCATCGCAGGAAGGGCATGGTGTGCAAGGCGGCCAAGGACCTGCACTTCAACAGGAACATGGAGGCCCTGAAGCGCATGCAGGCCGGCGTGGACAAGCTCTCCACCGTTGTGGGCGTCACCATCGGCCCCAAGGTGTGTGCTGGTTCCGTGGAAGGGGAGAGCAACCTGCTGGAATCTGCCAGAAGCAAGTGGCTGTTTTGCGGATCTGCCCTTCAGAAGGAACTCACCAATGTAAATGGAAGTCATAAAGGATTCTTGAGCAAGCAGGCACGCGCGTGCGCGTGCACACACACACACACACACACACACACACACACACACACACACACACACACACACACACACACGCACGCACGCACACGCATGCACGCACATGCACACGCACACACACAACACACGCACACAGTCACATAAACTCATGTGGGGCATTCTCCTGCTTGTGTGCCCATGTTGAGGTTTATTTGCACCCAGCAGTGCATGCATGCACTTGTTCATGCTCGCATGTGACACGTTCGACTACGCGCACACCCTAAAAATGCTTACAAAGCGCATGGCTATTACCACTCAAACATACACGTGCATGCACACTTGCTGTGGCATATTTATGCATTCACACTCAAACACTTGCACAAACACTCAGTTGCACATCAATGTGTGTGTAATTGGAAGTTTGCACATGGGAAACAATAGATCCGCTGCCTACAGGCATGGCTCAATTTCCTGAGAATGTAGAGCAGTCAGCCACCTGGCACATCATTCTGGCATGCACTTTTACAGAGCTCGCATTCTTGTAGACTTCAAACAAAGGCAATGAACAAACACACAACTCTTATCAATGGATGTACCTTCTCATGTGACAGAGCAGCTCAGGGGGGCTGTATCAATTGTTGTCCCTTGCACTGAGCACCTTGGGGGTCCAGGTTTGTTGCAGCTCTCCTGAGCTGCTCCCTCTCATCAGAGAGGAGCTTGATAAGCACTTTCGTGGTGTTTTTGTGCGTTCATGGGACCATGGTTGTTGCAGCTTCCCTGAGCTGCTCCATCCTTCCAGGCGGTGGTTTCCTCATTAAAAATTGCATTTGTGTGTCTACAAATGAATAAATACCAGCACTTATGAGGGCAGGTAGAAGATGGCACAAGTTTGCGGCTTAGGCAGGTAAGCAAAGGTGGTGCACTGCATGTTCAAACACAGCTACCAGCAATTCGATATGAAGCTCAACGCGACACCCCTTCCACAGGGCTGCAATGCTGCTGGCATCCAAGTACAACTTTTCTAAGATCTTTCCAGGCTTCCTTTGACTTTGGAACTCCCTTGGTGCAGGGCCGCAACGTGGTGCTGCAGTCCAAGCACAGTTATCCAACACATCCCCTTTTTTCCCGATCTTGAAACTCCTTCTCTGCAGGGCCGCAACGTGGTGCTGGAGTCCAAGTACGGCTCCCCCAAGATTGTGAACGACGGTGTGACCATTGCACGTGAGGTCGAGCTGGAGGACCCAGTGGAGAACATTGGTGCCAAGCTGGTCCGACAGGTGCGCTGGCTTTTGGAGCCATAAACTGAGTGGTGCTCTGTTCTAGGATTAATGATGTGAAGACAATCCCTGATCCTGTGTCTGATGCTCTGAGCATAACATTACCCTTTGCTGCTGGTCGTTTGCTGGACCTTGCAGACTTTTCACGTGTGTGCTCCTGTGACATAGTGAGAGGACAGGTGTTTTCGGAGGAGTTCCAAAGAGGTTCCCCTGGCCTCTTACACCGTCACACAATGACATGCCTCTTGCTGAGGGAAGGCATGGCATCAACCCCCAGTGTGTTTGCATCCACATGTCACATACACAAGCATGTCCTCCGCACGCATGCATGCCCTTCCACTACATCCGCTTGCATATTCTCCAACACCACATCTACGAGTCCTCATCACACACGCATCCATATCCTCCAACACCACATACACATGCGTGCGCTGCATGCAGGCTGCCGCCAAGACCAATGACACCGCCGGTGATGGAACCACCACCGCCACTGTGCTGTCTGCTGCCTTCATCGCTGAGGGCATGAAGATTGTGGCGTCCGGCACTAACCCTGTGCAGCTGGTGCGTGCCCTTTGGTTTGTACTCTTTTTTTCACTTTGGGCGGCCTCTGCACTAATCGTCTCTGCCCAAACGAGAGAGAGGGTGGCCTGGAGTTGGATGAGTTGTCTGTCAAGTCAACTCATCCTGTAACACTGCCCACGCATGGTGGAGGGTGTTGCAACCTAAGTGGTGCGCGCCCTAGCTTGAGTAGCTTTTTCTTTCCTGCACTTGGGAGCACAGCATGCTTGACCCCTGGAATTGAATCATCGTCGAGTCAGCCTAGCCAGCAACACACTGGGCCCAAACATGCTGGTGGGGGCCCCCTTCCACACCCAACAGTTGTCAACTGGTTGCGTACCTGTGGGTGCTCAACGTGGATGTGATTCTAAGCATAGGGCAACAAGCCCAGTTATTTGTGTTGAGTCCAGTAGCACGCTTTGAAAAATTGAAAAGCATCATCGAAGCAAGAAAGTTGTGGAGTGCCAGGCGCACCATCACAGTTCATGCAGAAAGACGTCTGTGGTGTTTCATTGCCTCACCTTTTTTGGCCCGCGATACTTCCAGTGTGCATGTGAGACAGTTATTTATTTGCTGCTTGTGCGTGCGTGTGTTTGTGTGTGGCAGGTGCGTGGCATGGAGAAGACCATCCAGCACTTGGTGAAGGAGTTGCAGCAGATCAGTATCCCCATCCGCACCGACAGGGACATGCTGAGCGTGGCCTCCGTTGCTGCAGGTGTGTGTGTGTGTCTGTGTGCGTTATTTGGTGCCTTGTCTGTGCCTATTTGCGGTGAGGAATTTGTCAAAGGGCAACCTCGCCATGCTCTCCTGATGCTTTCTGGCATATTAGAATCTGTTGGTGATCGCACTTGGGTCCGCAAAATGGCATCGGGTTGACAGACAATGGGAGTGTGAATCTGACCCCGATCTGGCGCGAGCAAGCTATCATGGGGCTCTACAGCTGAGCTTCATATGCGCAATGGTGCGCGCAGGCAACAACCCTGAGGTGGGCAAGCTCATCTCCGACGCCATGGTCAAGGTCGGCCGTCAGGGTGTGGTGACCATGGAGGAGTCTCGCACTGCTGAGGACAACCTGTTCTTTGTGGAGGGCATGCAGGTGAGTGCGCACGCTGTGTGTGTCTGTGTGCGTGCGTGCACGTGTGAGTGTGTGTGAGCATGCTCACTATCTTGGTGGAGTTCAGCTTGTGCTTGGTGTGTTTATTCATAGCAATTGAGGTGGAGATGACTTTTGAGCTAATTGCCTTGTTCTTGTTGTGGAGAAGCTTCATGGGTACTACGCACCCTGATCTCGTACTAACGCCTATTCACTGGCTGTCCCTTGTCCTTGCAGTTCGACCGCGGATACTACTCCCCCTACTTCGTCACCGACCCCGAGCGCATGGTGAGTGTCCACACTGGGAAGCATGTCAGAGTGCTGCCACAGTTTGTTCGTTCTGTTGCGGCGCTTCCTTGCAAGGTGACGCAACACAGGACTGACCCTGCTTTAGTGGATGGGGTTAGTAGAGTCCCTAGGTGTTCTGTTATGAGTACGGGACGGCCACAACTTAGAATGAGCAGTAAAATACTCTTGGAATACGCTGTCCGGTGCAGGCTTTTGCCATCTTGTCTCCAGGTCAGCCCGTTGGCTGCCCTAGCATCCATGTTGTCTGCATCAATGCTCCCATTTTGATACTATGTGCCCATCTGAACCCGTGTGGGCAAACATAAATGTTTGTGTAGACAATCATGACGCACTGAAGTCCAGTATGTGCGATGGACGTCAGCTGCAATTCAGCATCAAAGCCATCATTGTTCGGAGCATCACTGCCTTGATTTCCTTTTCTATCCATTTGAACGACACTGTGGGATTGGCTGGTAGTGCAGTCTCCTTCCATTCTTATTTGTCCACAAAAAGATAACTGAGGGGACTCAGGCAACAGACTCTGATAAATTCTCCGGTGCACAGGGATGCTCCGCACATAAATGTAGATCTCACAATTTTCCAACAAGTCATCCAAGGACTGTTAACAGCATGTGAGGGTTTGAACATCCTTAGCAGTACACATGCTACCCTCACACAAGGGGGGCTATGTGAGGACGAGATCAGCAATATCTTGTTGATGGATAACAAACATCAACACTAAGAACTCTACCTACTCTTGTTGTACCTCGAATGTGCTCATGTATGACGGAGCACAAACATCCCAAGCAAATGTTTCAGCTGAAAGGCAACAGACCGCACCTCTGAGCTCACTCCCTTCTGACTGAAGATGGTCATGCGCTTGTACTCACAGGCAACTGAGTACAAGGGCTGCCGCATCCTGCAGGTAGACAAGGAGAGAAGCACTCTCGACCTCACCCCCCTTTTTTGTCACTGTGCCTGCGCGTGCCAACAGACGACTGAGTACGAGGACTGCCGCATCCTGCTGGTCGACAACAAAAGCATAAAATGAGCTCAACCTTTTGTGTCACTGTGCCTGCGCGTGCCAACAGACGACTGAGTACGAGGACTGCCGCATCCTGCTGGTCGACAACAAAAGCATTAAATGAGCTCAACCTTTTGTGTCACTGTGCCTGCGCGTGCCAACAGACGACTGAGTACGAGAACTGCCGCATCCTGCTGGTCGACAAGAAGATCAGCACTGCACGCGAGATCATCGGCATCTTGGAGGCGGCCATCAAGGGCAACTACCCACTGCTGATCATGGCAGAGGATGTGGAGCAGGAGGCCCTGGCCACCCTGGTCGTCAACAAGCTGCGTGGTGCCCTGAAGGTGGGTTTGTGTGTGTGCATGGAAACGGAAGGAAGGGCAAGGGTTACATAGCTGTACCTGCCTACGAGGGCAGCTTAGCTGAAGCACAGCATGTGCATGTAACCAAAATCAAACTATCCTAGAATAGGTGTGCCTACGGTGTGGATGGGTTTGTTGAAGTGGGTATGCATGCATGCTGAGATGAAAGCAAAATTGTACTGATGTGGGTGGCGTTGGTGTGCGGTTGTTTTGAGAGGAAGGTGGAAATGGGGCAGGATTACAGTGTGCTGGTTGCCCTGGCAGTGAGCTGGCTGCGCAATTTCATATGTACAGTCATGCTTAAAACCGTGTGTGCATGCCTATCTAAGACAAGTTCAGAAGTCATGCGCTTGCTAGCTGAGCACAATGTGTGCATAGGAAAGGGTCCTTACCGAGGCTCTAGATCAGAGCGCACATGTGTGCCGTTGGTTGCACCCTTTGCAGGTCGTGGCTGTCAAGGCCCCAGGCTTTGGTGAGCGCAAGACCAGCTACATGGAGGACATTGCCATCTTGACTGGCGGGCAGCTGGTGAAGGATGAGCTGGGCATCAGCCTGGAGAAGGCCGGCGAGGAGGTGCTGGGCATGGCCGCCAAGGTGCGCGCTTGGGCTTGTTAAAGCATGGGAAGGTTTGGGATTTTCTCCATGTTTTGGGTGGGTGTGGGTGTGGCCAAGTGAGCTGAGTTGGCACGATGATCTGCTAGTATGTAGGGTTGGCCAACTCTGTAAAAGCCGCATGTTTCAGCTGTCTTGCTGAGGAACGCGTACAAGAAGGCACTGTTTTATATTTGACCCTGGGCATTGAAGGTCAGGAAAGGCTTTTTGACTGGGATGCAAACTGAACCATTGTGCGGGAGTCAATCAATTTCCCTCAGTGCCCACTGCTAGGGCTGATGCCCTTACCCCCCCTGAGAACACGCCACGGCATGCTCTTGAGCACTTCGTGTGTGCTTGCTGTGCACCATTGTTGTGTGCATTCCCTGGAGGGTGTTCACCGTGTGTGCCATCGTGCGCAACTGCCATACGAGCAGGTGTCCATTTCCAAGGAGGCCACCATCATCCAGGGAGACGGCTCCACCCAAAAAGAGGTGGAGGCACGAGTGAAGCAGATCCGCAACCTGGCGGCAGACACTGAGCAGGAGTATGAGAAGGAGAAGCTGAACGAGCGCATCGCTCGCCTCAGCGGTGGTGTTGCCGTCATCCAGGTTAGTGTGGGGTGTGTGTCAAAGACTTCTAGAGCGAAGATGTACATTAATATGATTAAAAGAGGGAGGATGCTAAGGATCAGCGGCATGGTGTCAAGAATGGAGCGTGGTTGGTGTATTAAACTTCATGGGATTTGTGTATCAATAGAGGTGTGCTTGAAGAGGGCGTGGTGGTTTTTCCGGCTACAGTTTTAATATCACCGGTTCAAGGTCATAATCCCAAGAGGTCATGCTCTGTCGATCATCGCAAGGAGAAGTGCTCAGCTCTGTATGATTGCACCCACTTCTCTGGTGAAAGGGGGTGGTGTACTGTAGCTTGCCTGTGACCTAGGTTCTGCAGCGCAAGAGCTGCAAGCTCTGCTTGTGATGCTTGCTTACCTGTAAGGACGGAGCAAGCCGCACAGCAACACCCATCTGAATTCCAAGGTGGCTCCAACCTCAGGAGTGTTAGCGAAAAGTTAAAGAGTTGGGCATACGAAGCAGAAAGAGGCAAGTCACTGTGTTAAGAACGCCCAGTATTCCTCGATGCAAGCTGAGCAGACCTGTCTCTTGTGTGGCGAAAAGGAAACAGGCTGAGAGTTGTGAGCCTATGTTACACTGTTGGAGGATTTGCAAGCCCAAGTGCAGGCTGCCACCTCGGGTAGGAAGGGCCATAAAAATGCAGCCACATGTATGTGAGGGTGTGGGCATGCTGGATGTTCTATACCTTGCCACACCCTGTGGGGGGTAATTGTTCAATACAGGCAGGAGCCAAGGCTGTAACCAAGCGGATCCTCTGTGGCTGAGACTGAGCTCATGCTCTGTGGCATGGCTGCTCACAGGTGGGAGCACAGACCGAGACTGAGCTGAAGGAGAAGAAGCTGCGCGTCGAGGATGCGCTAAACGCCACCAAGGCTGCCGTGGAGGAGGGCATTGTCATCGGTGGTGGCTGCACCCTGCTCAAGCTGTGCGCTAAGGTCAGTGCGTGCCCGTGCGAGTGTGTGTGTTTGAACCTTTCCGACTGTTGATATCCTTTGCTGGGAGCACTGCCTTTTGCTTTCCTCGGAACTCTGGCCGCTGATACCATGTGCACTTGTCTGCAAGCCTTGCCCCAAGAAAGGTGTTGAGATCTGCATGCAAAGCTCAGCCTAAACCCTCTACTGGAGGCCGGGCTTGCTGAGGAGCGCACAAGATTAGAGTGGTAGGAAGTTCCAGGGGTTGCATGTGGTAGAAGAGGCCCGGGAGGGTGACAAGGGGGCTCCCAAGTGAAACAAAGGTTAAGAAGGTTGACAAATCCCAAGGAGGCATGGATGAGAAGGATGACCAAGGGGCTCCCAGAAGGAGCAAGGAGGAGCGGGCATGGTTCTAATTGAGGTCTAATTGTCTAATTGAGGTACCAACTTGCTCAGCTTGTAGCAGATCTTTGCTTGCGTCCTTCATTCCGTGGATCGTGGTTTTATGTGCGGGGGGGGGGGGGGGCGGTCGCATGTGACACCACCTCACAATCTCTCTGCCTTCCACTGTCAGGCTGAGTATCTGATATGCACACGGGCGCTCCTCTCTCCCATCCCTGGGTTCTTGTCTGATTTCCTCACCCAACCTCGGGGCTGCTTGCCTTGCATGCGCGCAGGCTGAGGAGTTCAAGCAGACCTTGGACCAGGATGAGCAGAAGCTGGGTGCTGACATTATCAAGAAGGCCCTGGCCTACCCCCTGCGCCTCATTGCCAACAACGCGGGTGTGAACGGCTCTGTGGTCATGTCCAAGGTGAGCTGCACGCCAAGGGCTTTGCCAGGTTAATGAGAAGGATCAAACATCCCCTGTAGATGGATGTGTGCGTGATTGTACGGGCAGCCATGGCACCTGCAGTTCTCAAACACTGCATGGAGCGCATGAAGGGCTCCAAACCTATGCTTGCTGGCCCCCACCCCCTGTTAAGATGCCCTGGAGATGAGCAAGTCCCTCCGCTGTGTGTATGTAGACAGCAGCATTACAAGAACCAGAGACAAAGTTTCGCCATGCCTGGGGAAGAGGTTGATTGCCCTTTCCAAGCCTGGGTTCCATTGCTTTCAGACACTGAATTGATGGACTCCGGACTTGGCAAGCCGCTGTGCCTCGTTACCTGGCGTGCAAACCTTGTCCCCGCTCATGGTTGCTCCCTTGTACATGCCCTCCGCTCCTGGGAGAAGCAACACCTCCATTGCAACCATGGCTCGACATCATGTAACGCGTCATGATTCCCCCCTGTGCACAGGTGATGGAGAACATGACCACCCCCAACTTTGGTTACAACGCTGCCACTGATGTGTACCAGGACCTCTTGGAGGCTGGCATCATCGACCCCACCAAGGTAAGCACCTAGGGGGACCCCCTTGCAGTGCAGTTTGAATTGTGTTTAGTATAAGTAGGTAGGCTCGCGTCTTGACACCACCCTTGGGCTTAAGCCAAGTCGAGCTCCTGGGAATTCTAGTGCGCCTGTCCTCGTACGTGCCTGAATAATAATGGTCGTCCCCACAACCCCCCACCCAAACTATTCTCGTTTAGTTGCTCATGCCTCCAACATGCGCCCTTGTATTCCCGGAGCTTAACATGGTTTCATGTCTGATGCACCGAGTTTTGCTGAACAGATAGCACACCACAGGTGGAGTCGTTCTGTGTGGCTCTGGGGCTGTTGTGGCCCTTTTGAAAAAGGGTGTTTCAAACTCTCACCAAATGACCAGCGCTCTTGGGTTTAAGCTGCTCTTGGTCCATCTAATCATGCTGTGATGTCAGGTTTTGCGGAGGGGGGGGGGGGCACTGGGGGAGCGTGCTGGTGGGGGGGGACCTTACGAGGCCATTGTTGGCGAAGAAGGAAGGGCCTCCGCCAGCTTGCCCAAGCTGCAAGCTGCCGCCCAAAACCTGGCACAATGCAGCAGGCCATAATAGTGCATAAAGCAAAACAAGAATGGGCTTGATCGGATGACTGGAATTCAGCAGGAGAGTGATTTGGCCCCTTCCGCTGAGTTTTCTTATGGTCCAGGGCGCGAATCTGGCCCAAGATCACACTAGAGCTGCGGACCATGGAGAAATGATTTGTGAAATGTTCTGGCCGCCGATTGTTGAAGCGAGTGGGGACTAGCACCTGTTTTGGACCCCCTTCAATTTTATTCACTGCCATAACAGCAAAACATAAGCCATCCAACACACTTGTCAGGTTCCAAAAAAAACGCTGCAGGGTTTGCTGAGATATGGTCAGAGAGCGATGAGTGAGACAGTTAGGCCTGACTTGGGGGTGTCTGTTTATGGGGACGATGTGATATGCACCTATGCTGAGGCAGCTGCAAGCTCTGCCACTTCATTTGTGATACTGTGATAGATCACCTAGTGATCTACACCTTTGTGTGGATCCAATACTCACTCCCCTCGTCTTGATGTAACCACATGCTCCGCTCACCGTCTCCACACCAAAAAGAACCCAAGCCCATGTCTGCATAGTTACATGCACAAGCATCGCCTCACTGCACGCACCTGCACCCTGGCGCGCTCTCAGGTGGTGCGCTGCACAATGGAGAACTCCGTGAGTGTGGCCAAGACCTTCCTGTTGGCAGATGTCATCGTGACTGAGATCCCTGAGGCTGAGCCCGCGGCAGCTGCCGGCCCAGCTGGTGACTACGACTACTAAGCTGATGCTGAGGCATGAGGCCCTCTAAGTAAAAAAATCTGGCTACTAACCAACCAAGCCTGAGAGGGCCCTAATGCAGGGTTGGCTCAGACGAATGCGCGCATGAACCACTGCCCCCTTGACCTCCTGCTCTGAGGGAGTGGGTGCTGCTGGGGTGGTCCGCACGTGCAAATGTCATTTTTGATGCTGGGAGGACAGTGGCATGTGAATTGCCGTGCTCTTGTTCTATAGTATCATCAGCATATGCAGCACTGCTGCGACATGGGGTGAGCGCCAGCTGCTCCTGGGTGAGGGGTGTGAAAGGCTGGAACTCTGGACAGAAGTTGTCAGCCGTGAGTCGGGAGATGAGCAGCGGATGACGGGCTGCATAAGCCCTACTGTTTAATCTTTCACGCTGCCTGCTTCTTTAAATTCTTGCTGATTTAACCCCAGGTCAAATTCTTGAGGCACCATCTGCCTGTGGCCGCTGGCCAGTTTCACATTTCATATTTTGTTTTGCTCCGGGCTGGGTGCCTGTTTGTTTGTGTGTTCCCACAGCGTGTGTTGATTGATGGATGCGCTAGCAGTAGTAAGTACCTATGTGTTGTGGGCTTCTTAAGAACTGCTGGGGACAGGCATCATGGGGGAGTGGGTAGGGTTATAGTCATGTCAGAATGAGCTTTCATTGCATGCCTTCACTGCCCTTGTTCTTTTCAATGCCATGACATGAGAGCGCCTTGAGAATAAGAGATGCTGGTTATGTAATGCAATTTGGCTTGGTTTCTCCAGAAATTGTGGTGAATTGTCAGAACAATTTTAAATTCGGGATGCAGCTGTACCAGTTACAGTGCTTCAGCCCAAAAAAAGGAAAGGTTTACACTGGTTTACACAAAGAAGCCATCAGTCAAATCGCATGACTGCAAGGCTCAAGCAAGAAAGAAAGCATCATACAGAATTTCAGGAAGCAGTAATAATTCAGGCGTAATTGCAAAAGCATCAAATTTGTTTGAAATAGGCACCTCAAAAAGTAGTCTTAGTTCAAGCGAAATTTCAAGTTACAATGGGGTTTGACCTTCAGCCAGGTAGTTTGGCTCCTCGGCCTGCTCAACTGTTCCAACTGCACAAAAATATCCACGAGAACGGGAATGAAACGATAAGATTTAGATTTACACGGGGGGACCTTCAGCCAGACTGTTCGGCTGATCGGCCTGTGACTGGTCCTCGCCAGCCAACAGAATATCCATATGAAAAAGCTTGGTCCAACTAGAGCACAATAAGAGGACGGAGGTTCATCTACAGAAGAAAGACAACTGCAATTTCAGAGCCATGCAACAAGCAAGTTGAGGTCTCAATGTGCGGTTTCTGAGTAATGCAACAAGCAAGTTATTGAGGTCTGAAAGGAATACAAGCAGCAAGCAGCACATGGCCTACAAGGTTTTAAGGATAAGGCCTTCAGTCAAGAGTTGCGACTGCTAGCCTGCTCATAAAAGGGTTTACAAGGGTTTACAATGGTGGCCTACAGCCCGAGACTCTGGCTGATGGCAGCTGGTGAAACAAGCTCAACCAGTATCAAAAATTGAGACCAAGTCTGACACAAATCTAAGAAGTATGTATGAGTCTTGGTTTAGGAAAGCATTGATTTCAGAATCAGTGATAGTATGATGGCAAGCCAAGAACGGAATAAAGTCAGCGTTTGAAGGCGGAGCAAACACACGCAAAGTCTTAAACATCTCCTCAAAAAGGTCCTTGTATCTCGTGCGTAGCTCACGCACCTCAGTACATTTGCAAAAGAAAAGCACATGTTTTTCATCCTGGACTTCCCCACACTCACACTTATCACAGATACTTGAACCCCCAAGCCATTTACCAGACTCCACTCTCAAGTGATGAGCACGCAATCTAAATCTGCTAATGTTTCTCAAAACATGCTTGTCCAAATCCTTGAACAGATACGAGGGGATACAAAAAGGAGCACCTCTGGGACCACTCTCAGAATTCCCACACCACTTATGGTACGTCACTACCTTCTTGTTAACTGCACGAGGACAAAAAACATCGGCCCCTCTCCACACTTTCTGCTGTCTGTATCGCAAATCACCAATGAACTCTGCTCATAAAAAGCGATTAATTCATGAAGGAAAAAAGGAAGTTTATGGTTGTTCTGGTTTAAAAAAGCGGACACATCATGAGATCCTGCCTGTGAGAACAAGGGAGCATATTTCCTGCGGAGAGAGACCACCTGGGGATGTGTGCAATGAAAGAGGACATGTTGTTCATCCTGGACATTATCATCAGCCTCACAAAGGTCACAGTTTAGGGAAGACCTGTGATTCCAAGTTGCTGTCTCATAGCGAAGGGTGTGAACACGAAGTCTAAACTGAGCCACGTTGCGAATGACATCATGGGGGAGGTCAAGGAACATGTATTTGGGAAGACTGTAGGAAGAATGCCCAACCAAGGCCCTTTTTGTAGGAGTAGCGCACCACTGGTGATAGGTTAAGCGTTTACTGTTGCGCTCTCTTGGGTGTGTGTTGGAAAAAGGCGCCCAATATTGTAGATGCCTGGTCCTGAGGTCCACGACAAACCGACACATGGCCTACACTTAAACAGGACAAAGGACAAGGGCCAGCTGATGAAACGAATGAAGGGCCAGCTGATGAAACGATGAATGAAACGATAAGTCTCATTAGTTTGCTTCTGCAAGAAATGAAAAACATCCTCGGAGCTAGCTTGAGAATAGTAGAAAGTGCCTGATTTATCCAGAGAGATTCTATGAGGTTACAGGAAAAAAAAAGGCCTCCAGTCAAAACGGTTGACTGCTAGCCTGCTCATAAGGTTTACAAGCCTTGAGGATAAGGCCTTCAGTCAAGAAGTGCGACTGCTAACCTGCTCATAAAAGGCAATAATCCATGTAGGAAAGGAAAAAGCTTGTTATTGTTTTGATTTGAGAAAGAAAAGATGAGACTGTACATGGTGAATGCCAGGCTCGTAGGGAGCCACCCTATTGGAAGAGTGAGATAAAGAGAGGAGAGGACCAGAAAATAAGGGAGCATATTTAAGCCGAAAAGAACAGACATAGGGATGAGTACAATTGAAAAGAATGTGTTGCTCATCCTGCACATCATCTTGGGCATCACATAGATCACAGGCAGGGGAAATAGCATCATCCCATGTGGCCTGCTCGACTTTCAAGGTCTTTCAAGGAAACATTCTATGAGAAGAGGGGAAGTCAGGAAATAGCTGTGTATAAGTTCTTCGAACAGAACACACAGAAGCGCAAGAACAAAGGAACACGGCATGCTTTTCATCTTGGAGTCCTCCTTGGTCACACCGATCACAAGCAGATGTGTGCTCCTGCCAAAGTGATGTCTCAACTCTTAAAGTGTGAGCATGTAAACAAAAGCGTGCTATGTTTCTCAGCGTGCGCTTGTCTAAATCAAGATGCAAATACCTGGGGACAGAAAAGGGCGCGCCATGAACAGACAAGGGTCTCAAAGGAAGTGCCATCCAGTGATGATACTTGGCTAATTTGTTCGTGTGTTCACCATGTTCTGCCAAGGCATCAGCATTCCACACATCTCACAGCCTTTTTCTCAGATCAACAACAAACTCCTTCATGACTATAGGCTCCCCAGACGGAACACAATGATTAAACACGTTGCACCTGTCCAAGCCTGTGCATGCAGCCAAAAATTCTGAGGTCCAGCATTTACGGGAAAGACTGCTCATTTCAACATCTGCTTGCAGTACCTTACTGAGAGTAGTGCTGTTGCTGCGCAGTAAAGCATTGTAAAACCTAACTGCTGCGCGAAACCAATAAAACTGTAAAAGGTTCCGAACTTCGTGATGATGAGTCATGCCCACACTCACGCAGTACAGACCAATTAGGAGTCGTGCGCTTTACCCCAAGGATACGCTTCAGTAAGCACAGGTGCATAGTTTGCAAAGGACAGTCCATTTCAGCTCCTTCTTTCATAAATCTAGTGCCCCAAATCTGACATGCATACATGCTAGCAGGGAGAGCATATGCTTTAGTCAGCCAGAGCATGGTATGCGGCCTGTCTGTCAGGCGGTGCTCAGATGCGAATTGCCTAATCTGTCTACAACCAGCTAGGAACGGGGCACACATGTGCTCAGCAGTGGCTTGCGGGTTGCGTTGTTTTGTGAACAGCATGCCTAAATAACTAAAAGAATCTGCACACGCCAAATGAGCTCCACCTAACGTGAAAACTGGCACATTATCGCCCCTTGAATTAAAGTGTACAATCTCAGACTTGGCAGCGTTTATCACCAACCCTTTCCACTGAGCATTCGTATCTTGCCAATCTAACATCAGTTGGAGCTGATCAGAAAGGTTACTGGTGAGGCACAGATTATCTGCATACAGCATGCGTAATTACAGAAGAAGCGTTTCATAAAGTAGTAAACATTTAGGCTTGCAGTAGTAGTAGTTCAGGTGTGACACAGTACATCAAGAGGATTAATGAGTCGTAGTAAATAAGAGAGGAATGCAGTTGTTATAGCAAATACAGGTTTTACAGATTAAGCCATCAGTCAAAAAGTGCGACTGCTAGGCTGCTCATGTGAAAGGTTTACAAGGTGTTCAAGGATAAGGCCTTCAGTCAAGAAGTGCGACTGCTAGCCTGCTCATAAAAGGCAATCAAATCGTGAAGGAAATAAGGAAGTTTGTTGTTGTTCTGCTTCAAAAAAGGAGACACATCATGAGATCCTGCCTGTGAGAACAAGGGAGCATATTTCCCGTGGAGAGAGACCACCTGGGGATGTGTGCAATGGAAGAGGACACGTTGTTCGTCCTGGACATCATCATCAGCCTCACAAAGGTCACAGTTTGGGGAAGAGCTGTAATTCCAAGTTGCTGTCTCATAGCGAAGGGTGTGAACACAGAGTCTAAATCAAGCCACGCTGCGAATGACATCATGGAGGAGGTCAAGGAACATGTATTTAGGAAGACTGTAGGGAGAATGCATAAACGAGGCTCTGTTTGCAGGAGGAGCGCGCCACTGGTGATAGGTCACTGACCTTGGCAAGCATTTACTGCTGCACTCTCTTGGGTGTGTGTGCTGGAAAAAGGCGCCCAATATTGTAGATGCCTGGTCCTGAGATCCACCACAAAATTACTGAGACGAATGGGCTCACAATTTAGCAGCTTTTGTTTGAAAATGTGGGAGTGTGCCAAACCATCCATGGCTGACAGAATATGGGAGGACCAACAATAGTCAGATCTCAAGCTCAGCCGCATGTCAGCCTGCAAATTGTTTTCATTGTGGAGCTGTGGAGCTTTTCATTGTGGAGCTGAAAGGGTTACCATAGCTGTACCTGCCTATGTGGGCAGCTTAGGATAGGATAGGGTTACATAGCTTAGCTCATGCAAAAATGCAGCTTAGCTCATGCGAGAATGGTGCCTGTGACCAAAACAGTCCAAGCTGGAGAACAAAAATAAAAGACGAGTCAGTTACAGCATTTCAGGCACGCTGACACGAAAGAAAAGGGAAGGGTTACATAGCTGTACCTGCCTACGAGGGCAGCTTAACTGTAGCATTGAAAGATGCCTGCAACCAAACCAAACCAGAAAAGCTTGACGTCTAAACACTGTTTTTACGTTGCTAAAAAAAAACAGAGGTATATAGGAATAGAGGTCTAATACTGTTTTTGCGTTGCTCCAAAAGAACATATATATATATATGTTTTATAGAAAAGAATGTATATATATGTTTTATAGACAAGAAAAGAAAAACTACGTAGGCAGAGGAAACTCTCCCGACATCAATCAAGGAAAAGGAGACACATTGGCTCAAAAGAGCCGTGAGTCCCCTCCACCACGAAGACTACAAAAATAAGATCATAATGGGGATCTGGAGGGTTATTGGAAGCACCCGGCTCCATAACCTGGCTGCAAGAAATATTCTTGTTTTCAATAGCACGCCTAGTGGTTTCAAGCCTGTTGGCATACATGACAGAATGGGCATGAAGTTTGCGAGCGAGTTTATTGGCGCGTTGGTGGTCAAGTCCCAGTTGTTTAAACTGGTTAAGGGTGTGCTCAATGTAGCAGGTCCCACCAACACCCAAAAGGATGGTGTGGAGAGTCACAACTTTTGCATTAATGAGTTTGCAGAGGTCTGCATGCTGCCGCTGTGCCGCCTCCAACTGCTGTCCAGGCCTCGTGTCTTCACAGTACTCGATCTCAATCAAGTGCACATGCCGCTGGTTTGCAATCAGTTGGTGGGGTTGCCTCACGCGGTTGGCTGTTGTGGCCCTCAGTGTGGGGTTGTGTCTGCTGCATAATGCATGATGGTGTGAGCAGGAGGTAGAAGGAGAAGAAGTGGGTTTGGCTTTATAGGGAGTAATCAATATAGCATCAGGACGGCTGGAGGTGAGTCTAGATCTCTTAGAAAATTTTCTTGGAAAGAGGTAAGGGGGTATAATTCTGTTTGGTGCATGTGCAGGGATTTGAAGGTTGTGCTGCGCCAACTTATCATCACTCCCTATGTCCATGTTAACCAAACCTGCTCCCCAAGGGCTTTTGCTAAGAGCTTTGATGATCATTCTTCCAGCAACATTGTGGCGTTCAGTTTTCATGCTGGAGATGATATGATTTTGGCAGCCTGAAAGCATGTGGAGTGCGCTGTCTAATTGATGACAGCCTGGAAGAGGGCATAGTGGGTTATTGGACCTTATGAAGCGAACCGCATGTTTTTGGTTATGGAGGGTGCCAGTGCGATAATGTAAGATGGTGCGCTCCATGGGTGTGGATATACAGGACATGTTCCTAAAGGAATTGCTGATTTTCTTATCTACATGTGGTAACAAACTCTGATAATATGAGTAGTAGCCTGTTTTGGAGTTGGCATATCCAAGTCTGTGTTTTGTATGCGTATGAGATTTGAGAGCGTTTTGAAGATTGGGGAGGTAGGTGATTTTAGGATTGGGTGTAGGAGCTGTGGGTGTGCCAGCATTGTGTTCTCTTTTTTCCTCCTTGGCTAACCAGAATAAATGAGAAAAAGGATTTCCGCCGGGGCCTGCGCTAGGGATCCCAGTATCAGCCACATTATTATTGGCTTGGCTTGCTTGATATTTTGCAATAGCATCTGCACATTCATTACCAGCAATGCCAGCATGAGATTTTACTTTGTAGAAACAAATATTGCTCTGCGAGTTGCTAATGAGGGTAGATATGGTTTTTAGGACGTCCCCTTGAATATGTTGTTTGTGCTTCTCTGGGTAAATAAGTTGTTTACGTATTTGATGAAGAGAGGTGAGACTGTCTGAAGCAATGTGTGAATAAGAGTGCATGATGGCAGCAGCAATTGCTGCTAATTCAGCTCGACATATGGTGTTGGTAATTCCATCACTGTTGGGCTCGACAAAACTTCTGCTGTCAGTGAGAGGGCAGTAGACGCCTGCTCCAATTCCTTGTATGCCATTCTGGATTTGACAACTACCATCAGTGTAAGCCCACATCCCCCAGTCAGGGACTTTGAGCTTGAGGGTTAGACTAGATTGGTTAGGTACCAAAAGTTCTTCCTGATTACCTATGTGTGAATAGGTTGGGTTTCTAGATGTTTGTTGTTTGTCAGAGGGGAGGCGTTGGCATTACTTGAATCCAGGCATATCAGCATGCATTGTATTGAGAGTAGAATGGTTGCCTATATTGCGCAGCTTCCAGTTAACTTCTGGTACAGCCGTAGCCAGGCCTTGTAGCCAAGCTGGGTTGTGATTGTTAAGATGAACCCTTGCAGCTGTGTTCCAGACTGCAATAATTTGTAGGTCCCAGGTGTGCTGAGAAAGAGGTATTTCCTGGTTGAGGGAGGATTGTGGATTGTTGTAGCAAAGGTTGGTACGAGCGATGGTTCCAAGTTCACAACAGAGATGCGGATAAGCAGTGGTGAGTTTGGAATAGTGGGGTTAGTTATCATGTGTTGTCCCCATACAGGGAGGAACATGAAAGTAGCAGTAGCCTCTGTGTCGAGGATGGCTGAGTAAATAGCATGGCGTAAGGCCTGAGTCATAGCTTCCTCGGTGTAAATGGGATGGTAGACAGAGAAGCCTGAAAATCTGGATGAGAGGGAGTTATGATGGGCACCAAAGAGAGTGTCTCGGGGGTCAGTGCTCCAGTAGTGTTGGTAGTGTGAGCTCAACTAAAGTTGGCTGACATTTTGCATGACATGTTGAGAAAATCCAGATGCAAGTACCCTTGCAGTCAGGTGGGTTTGCGCACGTTGGGGACACAAGGCAGAGCAAAGAGTGCTTGGTACATTGCCAATTTGTTATTCGTTTCTTGCAGGTCCACTCCCTTGACATCTCTCCATACACCATGCAATCGTTGCCTCAAATCATCAGTGAATTCTTGCAAGGAAATAGATGTACCCTGCTTATCGCACATGATGCCCTTGGGTTTTCACTCGAAGGCTGTGACTGGAAAGGCGTAAACATAAAATATAGGGTCATTTTGAGAAATATCTTGTCATAAACAAAGAGGTAGCAAAGACTTTATGTTATTCCTTTCATCCCACCAACCTGGTACAGAGCCCAGCTGGGGCTGCAACTGCAGTGGTACACCAAACGTCCAGGGAAGTAGAGACCAAGGAAGTAGAGAAGGAAACAATGCAGGCAGTGAGGAGACTATTCAAATGGGTGGAGGGAAAGGAGGAACACTGGCTAAAAGCCCTGCGTCTATTTCACCAATAAAGAAAGGAAAGGTTATACCTGCCTGACAGGTGAGCTCAGCTGGAGCAAAAAGGTGCCTGTAACTTAACCAAGTCAATCTAGAATAAACATGTCAACTGGAAGAGGAAATGCCGAGTTATGGAGTGCTAAGTGCCAATTAGGAAAGGAGAGGAAAGGGTTACAGAGCTGTACCTGCCTGCGTGGGCAGCTTAGCTGAAGCAAAAACGGTGCCTGTTGCCAAACCAGTCCGAGCTGGAGAACAAGAATGTATTGCCAATTAATACTGCAGTGTTGCATTATAGGCTCACGTACAGGCTTAACAAAACGAGCATTTAAAGAGTGTGCGCCCATTCCCAGGCTTGTTGGGAAAGCAATCAAGACTGAACCTGTAGCATGATGAACTCTGCCTGGGACTCTTTGTCTAGGGAAGAGAGGGCCATGCAAACATGTGCATATCACTCTCATGCAGATATGCAGAGAAAGGAGGGAGAGGGATGCAGGGAGGTTGGCAGTTTCCATAAATGCAATGGATGGAGAAAGAGGGATGCTTTCAGAGAGAGGGATGCAAGGAGGGGATGCATGGAGAGAATGTGTGGAGGGGATGCCATGGATCACCTGTGATCCACGTGTGGCCCCTGCAGGAAACTGGCCCATGTCTGCTGGTTAAAATTCCATTTTTCACATAACCGCCCTGGTGATGATGGGACTTGTTTTGTTCCACAGGATCCACCATTGTGGACGTGGTCACGTGAAATTGTGTTTATTGCTGAATGATGGTTATTTGGGTTGGCTGTTCAGTTGGAGGTAGTTATTACTGGAAGGCAACGTTGTGCCTTGTTATAGAGATTGTAAAAGTCAACTTCCAAATTCTTTGCAAAACAAAGGACAAGTTCACCCAAAGCTGATGGATTGAGATGCGAGTGCACTGGGTTAGCAGTGCGCCTCTTTAGAACAACAAGATGTGACTGACGTTGATCTTGCATGACAACGTGCCGCCAGTCTAAGATTTAAAAGGAAGAAGCCATCTATTAAGGAGAGGATAGGGCTCCATTGTTGTACCTGCCTACAAGGGCAAGTTACAGGAAAAAGAAGGCCTCCAGTCAAACCGACTGACTGCTAGCATGTTCATAAAAAGGAAAAAGCTTGTTGCTGTTCTGATCCATGAAAAAACATGTCAAAGGACTATACATGGTGAATGGCAGGCAGGTATGGAGTCATCTGAGGAGAAGAGTCGGAGAGAGGGAGGAGAGGGCCAGAGAACAAGGATGCATACTCTGGCCTACAAGGGCAGCTTAGCTAAAGCAAAAAAGTGCCCGTAACCAAATACAGTCAAACCAATCAGATGCATTATTGCTTGGGCAGAGCGTACCCTCCTAACCTCACTACTTTAAGGTATGTGGAGAAGGTTCTTGGCCCCTTGAAACAACCCGTCTTTTCCCAGATTGATATAGGGAGTGCTCACACTGCCTACGAAATTGACCTTTTCTTTGGAAGAGGTACCCCACCACAACTACCCGCATTAGACAACCCGATCAACTGAGTGCAAACCATTGTCACCCTCCATTTATAGAAATTAAATACTGTCAATATACTTAGACATGGTGTATAGTAGGATTGAGTTTGCTGTTGTGTGTAAAAGCGAGTTTGTTGAAGGATTGAACACAGTGGACATTTTACCTTGTCAAATATGGTGAGCGACACAATATTGCCAGGAGAATGCTCCTCAACTGTTAGCAAAGGCCCTCTTGGGGCAGGCCTCGCCTCCATGGACATTGGCAGTGCAGACCGTTTTGCTTTACAGGACCTATAGATCCCAGAACACTCAACTAATAGAACCCTCCCTAAATACATTTTTCCTCGTCACTTCCCTGATTAGGATAGGCTCACTTCTAGTCGCCCTGATGCTGTACTAGTTCCTCCAATGCAAAGAGTAGCTAGGTCCAATTCCCGGTATCTGTTGAGAAGTACAGGGGGGGCGCGAGGGGAACAGGGAGCACTCAGCGCCAGCTACAGCCACTCCACCCACTTCCGAGGCACGTCACCCTAGTCACCTCCTCCCAGATCAGAGGCACGTCCATCTTGTGGAAGCCAAATACTGAGGAGACACCCAGCTCAAGAATCAGCTGGAGGCCTCCAAGCAGCAGCACCGCGACCTACGTAGCCATCTTTCAAGGGCCTCAGCTCAAGTCACCCTCCACACCATTCTGTTAAGTGTAGGTGGGGTCATCTACATCCCACACACTCTGGAGCCTCCTAAAGAGCTTGGCCTTGATACTTACAAAGCCACCAGGCTAGCTCAGAAGCTCCGTGCTTGTTCTGTCCAGTATGCTTACAAACTTGCGAGCACCAGGCGCGCTCTCGAGAAGACTCCTTTCGACTCTCATCAGCAAGATCAGGCACGGGCTACTGCTAGTAACCCTCCTGATCCTCACTGACTTCTTTCTTTTGTTACTCTTGGTGAAGGGGATACGCGGCGCCTCGGCCCTAGGTATCCTCTTATCCTTAGTTGATGTGGGGAGTGTTTTCACTGCCTGCGTAGTTTTTCTTTTCTTTTCTTTCACAGCAAATGGAGGGGAAGAAAAGACCTGAAAGGGAGGAAGAACTTTGGAGGAAGGTCTGAACAGAGGACATTTAAGCAAAGTTGACCAGGAGCTATTATATAAGTTCTTGGCCATAACATTTCAGGATTTCAAACACAAACTTGGCGCAGCCGGATTATTGAAGTACTTCAGACTTGATTAAGTGCCAGTGGCCCGCTTAAGTTAAAACGTGATGTGTGGTCGAGCAGTAGGGCACCAGCTAAACAAAATCACCACCACATGGAGTTTCCTGAAAGTGGATTGATTTTCACCATTGCACGAGGAGCTTCAAGCCGACCACCAGACACCCACAAGTATCCATCTCGTTTTTTTTCAGTGATTTTAGGGGGGAGCTAATGCCGCTTGAGAGAAATGGAACCTCCTTATTGAAGGAGAGCTTCTACACCAAACTACGCAAACCTTATATCTAGATTTTAGTTTCTAGATCTTCTGATGCTGCTTTACTCGAGCGTTTTCACTGCCTGCACATGCACAGTTTTCTTTTTTTTTACGGTTCATCACTTTCGCAGTCACTTTCGTACGGCTTCCGTATGGAAGCTGATTTCACATATAATTACGAAGCTTAGGTGTTTTATTGATCCCAATGCGGTTTTATCAGGGAGACCTCTTTGTGCAGGCAGGCATGTAGAACAACTGCGCACCTAGGTGCGCAGTTGTTCTACAAACCCTCTCTGCCAGCCACGACACTGGAAATCGAACATAGACACCCTTTTATACAGAGTCATTTTTATCCTGCACAGTAAGCATATCCCTCTGCGGCCTAGGAAGAAGGAGTCTGGATGGAAAGAGACACAAGAAAGCCTGAATGCGTGCACGCGTCTACGAATACATTTAATTCCTCATGAAAATAAACAGTTGAGATTAATAGCCTTTGTAACGTTGCAACATTTTCAGTTGGGCACGTTCGTTTGCTTGGCCATTTCAGCGAGGGCGACGACATCATCGGCCTCTAGCATTTAAGCCGCATAAAACAACCAGAGGGAGTCGAGTCGGTGAGTTGCGTTGGAGCTGTCTCTGATGGGTTTCTGCCGCCTGTGTGTGCCTGAACACTCGGCCACTCAGTCTCTGCTGCTCTCTGCTTTTGTACGAAAGGACTTGATCCGACGCGGAAAGGACTCCTACCCCCAGGAAAAGAGACACCAGGATGTTGATCCCCAAGAAGAACCGCCGCGAGGTGTACAAGTACCTGTTCAAGGGTGCGTGGAAAGGGCACAATGCTTCCTGGGCGCGGATAGGTGATGCCCAATGTGCAGGCTGCTCGATGTGGTTGCTTACCGCTGTTCAGGCGGTTGGGGGTGCACGCACGAGGTCCTTGCGCGCACGCGAAGCCACATGGAGACCCAAGGAGAGGCCCTAGCAGCTGTGGTAGTGCAGGAAAGAGCAGCGGCAGCTGGTTTCCAGGCCTGCAAAGTGGCTGTCGGCTCCCATGCAGCAGCATTGCCTGCAGCATGCCCTTGCCTCCCCCTCACTCAGCAGCCACTGTGGTTAAAGGACATGCATTTATGCTGTGTGTGAAGATGGAGGAGCCATGGTCTACTCTGTGCATGTGAGGAATGATTTTGAGAATGCCATTGCACTGGTGCAAATGCACCCAAGCGCCCAGACACCATGCGCTCACTCGCAAGCACATGCCTTTACTTTTTGTTCCTTATGCAGAGGGTGTGCTCGAGGCCACCAAGGACTTCAACCTCCCTCGCCACTCTGAGGAGCTGGATGTGCCAAACCTGCAGGTCATCAAGCTCATGCAGAGCTTCACCTCCCTGGAGTACGTGACTGAGCGCTTCGCATGGAGGCACTACTACTGGTGCGCACAATTGCTACATGCTTTCTTTCTGGGCCCTGTTTCTACCCGCACCTCCTCAAGACCCTTTGTCAGATGAGGAAGGGAGTTCATTTAAGCATGGCAAAATGCATCAACTGCAGGGTGTCAACTTGATTAGCAGGAAGCGCTGGGCAAGCTTCCCTGGAAAGTGAACGCATTTCCCTGGTGTTTGTCAGTCCTAGTCCCCATGTTTGAGTTTTAAAGTAATGAGCTCCCATAGAAAGTGAGCGTGCGCCATATTTGAGTTCGTGCAGAAAGAGCTCCCCTGAAAGTAAACGTGCGCCATATTTGAGTTCATGTGTACAGAGCTCCCCCAGAATGCGAACGTGTGCCTCTGGTCTGATTTAATTCTAGTTCTCAAGCTTAAAGCGAGGGTGCGGAAATTGTGTCCATCAGCACTGCAGCAACATGTTGAGCGCCCGCGCCACATGCAGCTACTGGTGCGTTCTGAGGAAGTTGACTTCAGCAAGCCCTAACATAGCTGCCCTGAGGGAGCAACTGCTCCTTCCAATGTCAAGCACGCACACAATTATAAGATGTTATGTAATAATGTGTGGAACCTCCAAAGATGTCCATCCACAGGCAAAACTTGTTCTGGAGCAGGTGCATGGTTGCCATCATTCCTGATTGCAACTTAAAATGGGGGGTGCACACTCCCATTCGTTAAATGCAGGCACACACATGCCGATGCCAGGAGGTGTGCAATGACGCATGTGCTTGCAGGTTCCTGACTGACAAGGGCATCGACCACCTGCGCGACTACCTGGGCCTGCCCCAGGATGTGGTGCCTGCCACCCTGAAGAAGTCCCAGAGGTGAGCTTGCAGATGTGTGTCACCTGCGCTCCTCTGTTTATCTGTTTATGGAGTTCCAGGATCAGAGTGGCTCAAAGAAAATCGGCCATGTTACTGTAATGCATGTGAGCCAGATTACAAAACCAAAAGAAAGCCTCCAGCCAAAATGGCTGACTGCTAGCCATGTGTTGGCAATGCATGTGAGCAGGCAGAGCCTTTGCCATATCCCATGGTCTTGGGTTTTGACAAGATGAGACTTGCTCAGGTAGTAGCGCGCGCGCACACACACACACACACACATGCAGGCCCCTGGAGCGCGCCGCCCCCGGCGCACGCCCCCCCCGCCGCGAGGGCTTCGGTGGCGGTGGCGGCTTCGGCGGCGACCGTGAGGGTTACCGCCGCGAGGGTGGTGGCTTTGGCCGCGGCGCCCCTGCTGACAAGGCTGGTGCCCCCGGTGCCTACCAGCCCCAGTTCGGCGGTGGCTTTGGCCGCGGTGCTGCCCCCAAGTAAATGTGACCCATTGTGGCGCATTGCTTGCCGCTGCCTCATCTCAGCGTGTGTGTGCTGTGCGTGGTAGGCCCGCTGTTGGCTACTTGATGTGGTACAATGCGCTGGGTGTCCACTCCCCTGCGGACCCCCTTGTTGGCAAGGCTTGACATGCACAGCACGAATGGAGAGAGATTTGACGGTTGTTCATTGCGGCAGATGCAATGTGGAGCCTCTGTTTTGTGTGTGGATGTAAGCTTGCAGCTGGGCGGCATGTGTTGGCTCTGAGTACTATGATTACTCCTGCACCTGACCCCAGTTCCAAACAGAAGATATCGACAAGGGTCGACTAACAAATCTTCATGGAGCGCGGTATATGGGAAGGAAAGAACCGGAAAGGGATGCATTGCTTCATCCTGCCTACCAGTTCAGCTCAACTGAAGCAAAAAATGTGCCTGTAACCAAATTAGTCTAATCTAGAGGACAAGGTTACAGAAACGAATAAGGCCTCCAGACAAAACAATTGACTGCTAGCCTGCTCATAAAAGGAAAGGGGATCATGAAGAAAATAATAAAATTTGATGTTTTGATTCATGAAAGCAAAGACTGTACATGGATTTACATTGGTAACGTACAGCCCGAATCTCTAGCTGATCGGTCGCTGGTGAAATATCCTCAACCAGCTTTCTCAAGGTTGACAACAAACAAATAAACAACTTATGAGTGTTTGTGCCTAGCACCCACCGGAGAACATTAGGGACATGAGCAAGAAAAAGTCCAGCCAGACATGAATAATGATGCAGAAGTGATTGTACATGGAGAGTAGGTTACAGGAAAAAGAAGGCCTCAGAGGAGGCTCCAGTCAAAACGGTTGACTGCTAGCCTGCTCATAAACAAGCAATAATACATGTAGGAAAGGAAAGAGCTTGTTATTGTTTTGATTCAAGGACTCCTTCTTTGAAAGAAGAAATATGATAATGAGTTATAATGGGGTTTGACCTTCAGCCAGGTAGTTTGGCTGCTCGGTCTGCTCAACTGTTCCAACTGCACAAAAAATATCCATGAGATCGGAAATAAAACGATAAGTCTCATTGGTTTGCTTCTGCAAGAAATGAATAGCATCCTCAGGGCTAGCTTGAGAATAGTAGAAAGTGCCTGATTCGTCCAGTAAAATTCTGTGAGAGGGGAAGTCAGGAAATAGCTGTGCATAAGTTCTTCGAACAGAACTCACAGAAGCGCAAGAACAAAGGAACACGGCATGCTTTTCATCTTGGAGTCCTCCTTGGTCACACCGATCACAAGCAGATGTGTGCTCCTGCCAAAGTGATGTCTCAACTCTTAAAGTGTGAGCATGTAAACAAAAGCGTGCTATGTTTCTCAGCGTGCGCTTGTCTAAATCAAGATGCAAATACCTGGGGACAGAAAAGGGCGCGCCATGAACAGACAAGGGTCTCAAAGGGAAGTGCCATCCAGTGATGATACTTGGCTAATTTGTTCGTGTGTTCACCATGTTCTGCCAAGGCATCAGCATTCCACACACCTCACAGCCTTTTTCTCAGATCAACAACAAACTCCTTCATGACTATAGGCTCCCCAGACTGAACACAGTGAGTAAACACGTTGCACCTGTCCAAGCCTGTGCATGCAGCCAAACATTCTGAGGTCCAGCATTTACGGGAAAGACTGCTCATTTCAACATCTGCTTGCAGTACCTTACTGAGTGTAGTGCTGTTGCTGCGCAGTAAAGCATTGTAAAACCTAGCTGCTGCGCGAAACCAATAAAACTGTAAAGGTTCATGCCCACACTCACGCAGTACAGACCAATTAGGAGTGGTGCGCTTTGCCCCAAGGATACGCTTCAATAAGCACAGGTGTACAGTTTGCAAAGGACAGTCCATTTCAGCTCCTTCTTTCATAAATCTAGTGCCCCAAATTTGGCATGCATACATGCTAGCAGGGAGAGCACATGCTTTAGTCAGCCAGAGCATGGTATGCGGCCTGTCTGTCAGGCGGTGCTCAGATGCGAATTGCCTATTCTGTCTACAACCAGCTAGGAACGGGGCACACATGTGCTCAGCAGTGGCTTGCGGGTTGCCTAAATATCTAAAAGAATCTGCACACGCCAAACGAGCTCCACCTAACGTGAAAACTGGCACATTATCGCCCTTTGAATTAAAGTGCACAATCTCAGACTTGGCAGTATTAATCACCAACCCTTTCCGCTGAGCATACGTATGTAGCCTATCTAACATCAGAAATATGATAAGACTGTACATGGTGAATGCCAGGTACATAGGGAGCCACGCCATTGGCAGAGTGAGATAAAGAGAGGAGAGGACCAGAAAATAAGGAAGCATGTTTAATCCGAAGAGAACAAACATGGGGATGAGTGCATTTGAAAAGAATGTGTTGCTCAGCCTGCACATCATCTTGGGCATCACATAGATCACAGACAGGGGAAATAGCATCATCCCATGGTACATGGTGAGTAGGAGGCAGGATAGGATTACATAGCTGTACCTGCATGCACATGCAGCTTAGCTGAAGCAAAAGGTAGAGAGTAGAAGACAAGAATTGAACAGAAATTCTGGGAAGAGGCACTGGATAGTGAAAGAAGGGGTCCAGGGAACAAGGAAGCATACCTTGGCCGAAGAGAGCAGACCTGGGGGGGGGTGTATTTGGAATTACAGATTTAAGAGAAGGACCGGCAGCCACACTATTGGGCTGATAGTCCTGGTGCTGGTACATTCCAGCACAAGGAGGCAAAAACTGTAAACAGTAGACCGAAAAAACAGGGGTAAAGGAGGGAGCAGAGAAAGGAGAACTGTTCGAACGAGACTAGAAAGGTTGTTGGCATCACAAAGGTCACAGGTAGGTAAGGATAGGATAGGTTTACATAGCTGTACCTGCCTACAAGGGCAGCTTAGCTGAAACAGAAAGGTGCCTGTAACCAAACCAAACCAATCTTCTTTGCAAATGCCAATTGGAGAAGGAGAGGAGTCCTAATGCTGAGTTTAGAAGTCAAATTCTATGAACAATCACACACTGTCACTCTTCAAAGTAAAACAAACATCTAAAACACCAACCAAACCAGCTGGCCACTCCCCACCCAAGAAGTAATCCCAGGATATCAGAAAAAAAAACTACGCAGGCGGTGAAGACACTCAGTAGTTGCTCCCTGCATCAATTAAGGAAAAGAGGATACCTAGGGCCGAGGCACCGTGTATTCCCTTCACCAAAAGAACCAAGAAAGAAGTTAATGGGGTTCAGGAGGCTTACTAACAGTAGCCCGTGCATGATCTTAGCGATGAGAGTTGAGAGAAGTCTTCTCAAGAGCGCTTCTGGTGCTAGCAAGTTTATAGGCGTACTGGACAGAATGAGCATGAAGCTTTAAAACAAGCTTCGTGGCTGTATAGGTGTCAAGACCAAGCTCTTTAAGGGGCTCCAAAGTGTGATGGATGCAGATGACTCCATCCACACCTACCAGAATGGTATGGAGGGTGACTTGAGTTGAGGCCCTTGAAAGATGGCTACATAGGTCGCGGTGCTGTTGCTTGGAGGCCTCAAGCTGGTTCTTGGGCCGGGCGTCTTCACAGTATTTTGCCTCCACAAGATGGACGTGCCTCTGTTCTGGAAGGAGCTGACTAGGGTGGCGGACCTTGGAAGCAGGTGGAGTGGCTGTGGCTGGCGCTGAGTGCTCCCTGTTTCCCCCGTGGCCCCCTCTACTTCTCAATGGATACCGGGAATGGGTCCTCAACACTCTTTTCGTTGGAATAACTAAAATTGCATCTGGGCGGCTAGAAATGAGCCTTTGTTTGTCAGGGAAACGATGAGGGAAAATGTGTTTGGGAAGGGTTTTATTTGTTGAGTGTTCAGGGATCTGCAGGTTCTATACAGCAAGACGATCTGCGCTGCCAATGTCCATGGAGGCAAGGCCCACCCCAAGAGGGCCTTTGCTGACACCTTTTAGGAGGATTCTGCTAGCAATATTATGGCGCTCAGTTACCATGTTTAACATGGTGGAATGTTTACATCCTGAAAGAATGTAGAGGGCACTGTCAGGCTCCTCACGAAGGGGGCATTGTAGACTGGTGAAATTTTTAAAGCGTACCGTGTGCTTTTAATTGAAGAGGGTGCCTGTGCGGTAGTTGAAGAGATTCTGTTTCATTTTGAAAGGAAGCATTGGCATGGTCCAGAAGGCATTGCTGACCTTTTTATGGACTGTGGGAAGTAGACTTTGGTAATAAGAGTAGTATTCTTGTCTCAATGTTGGCCTTTCCAAGTCTGTTTTGAGTGCATGTGTGTCCTCAGAGCATCATAAAGGTTGGAGGAGTGTTTAAGCTTTAAGGCAGGTGAGTTGGGGTGTTCTGACGTGCTTGTATGGGAGCGGGTAGCTTCCTCAAAGGCAAGCCAGGTGGTGGCATGGAGAGGATTGCCTTCAAAATTGACACAGGGGAAGGTTGTGTCTGCAGGGGTGTCATCACCCTGAATAGCCTGGTGTTTGGCAATGGCATCTGCATGTTCATTGCACACAGTCTCAGCGTGAGCTTTATCCTTTGTATAAATAAATTGGGGCAGATACATTGCGCATGAGCTGTATGGTTATTTCAATGATGTAGCCTTGGACGTGCTGGCGATGAAGCTCTGGATACAGTGTTTGTTTTTTGGTTTGTTGGAGTGAAGAGAGGCTACCAGAAGCGATGTGAGAGTGGCCCTGGAGAATGGCAGCTGCTTTTGCAGCTACTTCAGCCCTTACAATGGTATTGGTGATTCCCGCTCCATTACGTTAAACATAATTGGAATTGTCACTGTCAGGGTGGTAGACCCCTGCTCCAATCACGCGTTTTCCAAGGTGGATATGGCAGCTGCCATCTGTGTATGCCCACTCTTTCCAGTTCTAACCTTTTCGGACCAGGTTTGGGCTGGATGCGGTAAGTGGCGGAAGGGGATGTTGGTTATGGATGATGATCATAGGCATATGCTGTTGGTCACAGGGTAGCTTTTCAAATTTCTTGAAACCAGTCTCAATGTCTGGGTGCCTGGCATAAAGAACTTGGTCATTCCTGATGGTTGTTTTTCACCAGCGTGCTTCAGGGATGTCTCTTGCTAATTTAAAAAAGCCAAGTTGGGGCATTCTCATTTTGGTGGATTCTCGCTGCAGCGATCCAGACAGCAATCATTTGTAGGCTCCAGGAGTGGCGGGAAAGCGCGAATTCTGTGCTGACTTAGAAGGGGGGAGTAGCATATTTGAGAGTTTTTGAGGGTAGAATTCCCAATGTGCAACAAAGATGAGGGTAAGCATTAAGAAGTTTGGAGTACAAATTGTTGCTGGTTGGACTTCCCCAGCTTGATAGGAACATGAAAGTTGCTGTTGCATCAGTTTGTAGTGTTGCAGAGTAAATGGCATGTTTCAGGGTGAGGTGCATTACATGGTCGTCATAGATAGGATGGCATGACGAGAAGCCTAAGAATTTGGGCGACAAAGCATTGTGGATGGCTCCAAAGATCCTGTCTCAAGGGTGTTTGCTCCAGTCGTGGATGCAATTGGGGTTATGATCCAAAGGTGGGGCCATTTTTCCTGGGTCACTAATGCCCAATTCTGGAGAGCTAAGTGGTCATGGTCAGGTAGGATGCGCATGTAGGAGTCTTTGATTTTTTTGCTTTGATATTTGCTGCTGTTCAATATAGAGCGTGAGAAGAGGGTCAAGAGCTCAGAAGCTAAGCTTTGAGGAGGAGGCTGGATTGTGTCATGTGTTCCATTTTGCTTGGCTCTGTGAAAAGCGTTATGGAGGGTATTAATGCGCTCTGAGGTGAGCATCCCTTTACAATTGCCATCTGCGACAAAAATGCATGCCACCTGTGCAGAGTATATCTCAGGTAGCTCTAGGTGTGTTATGGAGGGGGGGGGGATTGGATGACATTTACTTTGGAATCTTGTGTGTGATTGGACTCAGGTCAAACGAGGTCAACTGTTGTGATCTAAAACTCACAGCTTCCAGTCCCTATAATGTCTACTTGTGGGTTCACGGGGTTGATTTTAAAGAGGACATTGTTGCGGAGTTCTGTGTCTAGTTTTTGTTTCCATGTATCATTGCTATCTGTTTTGTCAAATTATTGTCTTGTAAGGCCGTCTAGTTCAAGGTCAGCAGCAGGTATGGAGAGGTCCGGCTCATCCTTGTGGGTTTCAAATCCAAGGATGCGCTAAAGAAAAGTGGGCCATGCTTCTTTAGTGTCTTCTGGCTCCCAGCTTGGCTCCCAGGTAATACACACGAGTTCTTCACTGAAAGAGTTGGACTCTCTTCTGAGGTTATTGTCTTCATTGAGATGGGCACAGGCAGGGCAGGCCCAATATTCATTCAAGTTTTAAAAGCTGAATGTATGCACGGAGGCGGTGAGTAAGCTGATGTTGATGAGCAGAGGCACGGATGCGGGCCGTTCCTACAAGACATGGCTTGGGAGCTTCTCCAGCGGCAGAGTGTAGACTAACCTTTTTGCCAAAGGACATCCCCAGGTATCTGAAGGTGTCAGGATGAGGTAAAATATCGTTGTCATAAACAAGGGTAGAGAATCATCTGTTCTTGAGTTAGATGAGACCCTTGCTAGCTTGCTAGTTTGGGAACCTTTCCTTCATGCACACTGCCTTTTGGCTGGCGTAGAGTTTTACTTTCTTTTGGTCTTGAGTTGAAGCAGACTACCTCGGGTTTGTTTTTCACTGTCAAAGATTTCCTACGAGCAAAAGCTTTTCGCCTGTGGAGCATGGTCTAAGGATTGTGAGGGGAGTTCGCTGTGAGGCACAAGTCATCAGCATGAAGTACGTGTGAAACATGAAGATTGGGAACATTTATGCAAAGGAGCATGCAAAAAGCACCTGATTTGGGGCCTCAGCTGGCCCCCTCAGAGAGTTTCCTTTGCCTGTGTAGCTTTCCTTTTTCCTTTTCTTTCTTATGTGCAGGGAGAGAAGAAAAAAGAAGAGAGGAACACAATGTCGACAGTGAGACACATCATCCAAGAAAAAGGAGGAGTCTTGTAAATGGGTATAGAGGTGTGTAATAAGGCTAGCCCCACGTCAGCTCAAGATGTACAGCATTACTTTTTTGCTACAAAAAATGACCTTACCCCAAGGCCCACCCCCCTCAGGACCAGGCAGCCTATCGTGTCATCTTCAGGGCTGGCCAATTCCGTATCAATATATAAACAGGTTATAAATAAATAAAAGGGGAAGATCTGAATCACAGGCTGATGGGTTTGAAATGCACGGCACAAGCCCATATGTGGATGCGTCTTCAAGGTGGAAGGCATACCACAGCTCAGCTCAGCTCATATCAGAACTCGTGCTTCTCCTAGGGCCCAAAGAAAGGGGGCGGGGGCGGACCTCCTGCCATTGGAGGAGGCGGGAAGCTAGACACAGGGGGGTAGGCAGCTGCATTGCAGAAGGCAGGATAAAGCATGTTGAGACAGTGTAAGGCAGGAACAACGCATGAAAAAATGCAAGAGACGGGCGCAAGAAACAATGAAAGACGGGGACAGCAAACAATTCCAAGAGGGTATGTGGCAAAGGGAAGAGCCAGGCTTGAGTAGCTGGCTGCTGGTATTTTCTCCCTCCTATCCTTTTTTGAATCTCTGATGAAGTTGCAGTGCGGTAGGTCATGGCCAAAGTGGGGATTCTGAACGGGAGGGCGAGTGAGTGCAAGCATGCATGCCTTGGTGGAACGGAATGAGCTGAAGCCTCCCCCTGCACGGCTGATGGCAGTCATCGTTCACCAGGGGTGCTTTCACACGGCTGATGGCAGCCATCGCTCGGCAGCGGTGCTTTCACACGGCTGATGGCAGTCATCGCTCGGCAGCGGTGCTTTCACACGGCTGATGGCAGTTATCGCTCGGCAGCGGTGCTTTCACACGGCTGATGGCAGTCATCGCTCGGCAGCGGTGCTTTCATGCGGCTGGTGGCTGTCGTTGTTCAGCAGCGGTGCTTTCATGCGGCTGGTGGCTGTCGTTGTTCAGCAGCAGATCTCTGTCACAAAAAAAAGGTCGAAGCAGTCAAAAAAGCAAACTCTTTATACTCACAAGGCCCGAGCACAGGCGCATCCTTTGCTCCACCGGCACAGACACATTCCTGCAGCACACCCACAGCAACTCCTCCCTCCTCCCTCAGCACGCACCTTGCTGCTGCTGCTGCTTGTCCAGCACGGCGTCAAGCACAGCCTGCGTTGTCTCTGGAAGCGGCCGCTCATTGACGCGTTGGATGCCCCCGACCTTGGCAACCGCTTCATCGATGTCAAACTTCTTAAAGCCCATGGACTCCAAGTCGCTGGTGAGCTTGGCCAGGTTGCCACCACCTGTGAGGCCAAGGGGGTCAACATGCAAAAAGGAGGCCATAAGGATCAGGCATGACAACATGCAAAAAGGAGGCCATATCGATCAGCATGCTCTCTTGCGCGAGCAAACACCCAAACCCTCTATAATTAGTGAAAACCGATGCATTACATTGCGGACGGCCTCTGTTTTTCGAAGCACTTCCTGACAAGAAGACAAGCTGGCAAGGTTGCCTAATGGACACCTGTGAAAACACAAAGATGTTTGTATGGGCACACGCTGGCCCTTACAGGCATGTGTGTGTGCACAAATCGGCACTCAAGGTTGAAAATAATTACATTCATATCACTATCACTATCCCTTTATTTCATGACTATCACCATCCCATTATTACATGAGTCCATCAGGTTTGTCATGGGCTACCTGCTACACATCTGAGGTATGAGCTCATGAGTGCATCAGCCTAGTATGAGGTAATCAGTACATCAGGTTTGTCACGAGTGGCCTGCTTCACATCTGAGGTATGAGCTTATGAGTGCATCAGTATGCGCTAATTGGTACATCAGGTTTGTCACGAGTGGCCTGCTTCACACCTGTGAGTTTTAGGCTTATGAAGAGGCACACACAGAGGCTGTGACGAATGAGCTTATGAAGGGGCTTCTGAAGAGGCACACACTCTCTGAGGCAGCAAGTGCTTGTCCTCTTTTGTGCCCAAGGCCATTCAATCTTGCCTTTCTCCTTGCCAGGCTTTGTTCAAAAGGCAATTCCTCCTCTATTGTGCCCAAGGCCATTCAATCGTGCCTTACTCCTTGCCAGGCTTGGCTCAAGGCAAATTCCTCTTCAGCACAGCAGAGGTGCATGAGCCCACATTACAACACAAGCACGCTTCCCCACCTGAGCACAGCAGAGGCCTGCTTGCTGGCTGGTCCACAATTCATAAAAAATGCCATTCCTTTACTGACAGATGATATGGTCAAGACAGATGATAGGGTTCAGCAGACCCTCCTCAGCACAACGCGCCTACAGCTAGAATTGTCTGGCCTCAGGCCTATGCTACCAACTCTAGACACCACCGCCTGTCCACGCAGATATCCACGTACATATCAAGTTGACTCCAAAAGGCGACCTTGTTGAACAGCCAGCTGATCCTTTTCATTCTTTGCTTCAATACACCCCAGGCCAAAGCAGTGCTTTTGCCCCGATGCTCACGCAGGCTATTCCATTTGCGGCACTAGCCCTTGTTCCAGCTTTGTGACGGAGGGGACTTACGGCTCTTTTCTGCCTATGTGTCTCCTTTTCCTTAATTGATGTAGGGAGAGTTTCCTCTGCCTCCTAAATTTTTTTTCTATTTGCGTCTGGCTGGCTCATCTGCCTCTTTGCTAAGATGTTTGGATGGCTTGGCAGCCATAGGTCACAATCGCTTCCAACTGAGCTACTCCGATGGTGCCATGGTGTGTGTATCTTGCAAAGTACTTGTGCGCGTTCACTTAGAGGAGCAGGTCATACCAAAAACAAGGCAAGGATGGAGAGCTCAGCAACCTATTTGTGCCTGTAGGCGGCGCAGAAGGGCAGCGGAAGGACGCACTTGGAGGTGGTTGCACGGGCGCAGGGGGCGCTTGGCGGAAAGATCCAGAGAGTGGAGGGTACGCAGAAGATGCTGGTGGGGGGTAGCCCGGATAGGAAGGAGGAGGGGCTGCTGAGGGCGCTGGAGGGTATGCTGATGGCGCTGGTGGGTACGCTGATGACGCTGGTGGGTATGCCGATGGCGCTGGCGGGTACGCTGATGGCGCTGGTGGATAGGCTGCAGAAGGTGCTGGCCCTGACCAGCCAGAAGGGGGTGGATACACAGGAGATGTGGGGGGTTGGTGGAAGGATGGGGCTGCGTGGAAGGATGGGGCTGTGTGGAACGATGGGGCTGTGTGGAAGGATGGGGCTGTGGACAGCGGGTATGGAGTTGAGCCTGCAAAAGGGTGAAAAACAAATGAAGCTGTGGGTGGAAGGATGGGGGTGGAAGGGAGGATGGGGCTGTGGACAGCGGGTATGGAGGTGAGCCTGCAAAAGGGAGGAAACACATGTGGAGCTGGGTGGATGGATGGAGCTGTGGCCATACTTGAAGATGAACTAGCAAAAGGGTAGAAAGCAAGCAAAGATACAGGAGTGAGCAGGTTGTGCATGGTGTATGTTTATGCAGTGCACAAGTACAGAACACAGAAGCAAGCGGGCCTGCTGCTCATGACAGACGTGTTGGAGTTTGCAGTAAGCCCTCTCCAGCAAAAGCAATGAAGTTCTCAGGTTAACCAGCGAATGAAAGCGCATCTCATGGCGAGCTTCCTTCCCATAGCATGCTTCATCAGTGCACCCTCTTTATAGCCTGCAAGCTTCCCAGATCACTCTTGTGGAAGCACAGTGCCACATCTTTTAAGATATATGCACTCCGACCCTCATGCAACAAATTCTGGTTTTGCAACAAAAGAATGGGGAGGTTCATGAAGCTGATGAGTCATTTATCAAGTGGGTCCTGCTTGCTCTATCCTTTTCTGGTGAAGAGATTTCTAGGACATCTGCTCTACTTTTGGTCCCCTATCCTTCCTTCCTTCCTTCCTTCCTTCCTTCCTTCCCTCTCTCTCTCTCTCTCTCTCTCTCTCTCTCTCTCTCTCTCTTTCTCTCTCTTTCTCTCTGTATGTCACACACTTGGGTCCAGCTGGAAAGTGTGCCTCGCCATGAATGTGATCATTTGCCTGGTTGAAAGGCAACAGGGTGTGCACTAAATGCACGCTAGTTGGTGTCTAGCGCAGACTCTAACAACTGCGCCTATTATGAATTGAGCCGCTTGCCTGGCAAAGGGGCGACAGGGGGCTGGGGTGGAGGGAAGAAGGAGGACGATTCAGGCGGGTAGCATGGAGGCGTTACTGCTGCACAGACAAAGCAAAACCACAATGGTCAGGAGCTCAGAGCAGACGGACGGGTGCTTGGAAAGGATGGCAAGCATTTCTTGCTGGGTGTGCTGCATGATTGACTGGTGCGTTTGAGGACGGCCCATGAGGCTGCTGCATCATTGGATGGCGCATGAACAATCGGTGCACATGGAGGCTGCCCATCATGCTGCTGCATCAATGGATTGTGCGGAATTGATGGGTGCATCTGGGGACAGCCTACAAAGCAGCTGCATGCACAGATGCGTGAATGATGGCATGGATGATAATGGCATGGATGATGATTCACCCATGCCCATGGGTGAAAGGTGAGCAAGCACACACAGAGTGACATAAAAGCTGTCACATATCGACATTTCAGGCAGACAGCAGCACCACTCAGAAAGCCTGGCATGCGATTGTTGAGTGTTCAGTGCAGGTGCGGCCATGCCACGTGGTGTGCTTGACCTGCATCCATGGCTGCTCACTTGCTGAGAATCAAGGCACACTCAGTGGAAGAGGCACGCTTGGTGCCTAGATGCTTTGCTGAGCAAGAGCAGAGGACTTGCAAAGCCACTGCTTCCCCCTTTCTTTGCGCTGTGTCGTGACAAGCGGCATGATGCATCTGTACACTATTGAGGATGTGATGCACCTGTACACTATTGAGGGTGTGATGCACCTGTGCACTGCGAGGGTGTGATGCACCTGTGCACTGCGAGGGTGTGATGCACCTGTGCACTGCGTGGGTGTGATGCACCTATGCACTGCGAGGGTGTGATGCACCTCTGTACAAACACCAAACTCTGAACGAGGACAACCGATCCTGTGCTGTTTCTGTCTCTACGGGAACACAGCCTGAGCTGGATGGGATGGGCTGTTTCAGTGCTTGTCTCAAAAGTATGATGATACCATCGCAATTGCATTCAAAAGGGTAGGGTGGCGTGAAAGGATCATGCAGTGGCACTATTGTGATGCACACCTTCCAGAAATGGAGCCAGGGTGTAGGATCACGTCATACTTGCTCGATCATTAAGTGATGCTACTATAATGCACGCCTGCCGGAGGTGGAGCCAGGGGGTAGGATCACGTGATACGTGCACAATCATACAGTGATGCTATGTTAATGCACACCTGCCAGAGGTGGAGCCAGGGGGTAGGAGCACGTCATACTTGTTCGATCATGAAGTGATGCTACTATAATGCACGCCTGCCGGAGGTGGAGCCAGAGGGTAGGATCACGTGATTTGTGCACAATCATACAGTGATGCCATTATATTGCACGCCTGCCGGAAGTGGAGCCAGAGGGTAGGATCACGTGATATGTGCACAATCATACAGTGATGCTATATTGATGCACACCTGCTGGAGGTGGAGCCAGAGGGTAGGCTGTGCCAGGCATGGAGGGCGGCTCAGAGGGTGGAGTTCCAGCTGTGGGGGGGAGCGTGTCAGCTGCGCAAGATTAAATCGACCACATTTATTAGAAGTTATTAAATGACATGATGGCATGTATGGATTTTATCTGTAATAGATAGTGGCATTTACAAATTGGTGATATTGGGCGCAACAGTGAATAATTCCATTGCAGTTGGTGGTAATACAACTGGATTACACGGGAAGGCGACAGATAGCTGGAGCTCCAGCTGTGGGAGGGTGTCGGCTGCGCATGATTGAACAGCACGATTGCATATTCAAGTCACATCTCAACAGACAGTAACTTTATGAATTGCTAACATTGGGTACAACTTGCATGATTTCATTGAAGCTCCTAGTAGTGCTGAAAAACATGCTGATGAAATACAAGGATGACAATGTAAGAGCGCTCATGGGGAGGAAGGAGCTCCAGTTGTGGCGCAGAGCGCATCGGCTGCGCATCTTCAAATGGCATGATCCAATGGCAGATGAAATGGACAGCGCATGTTTTGATATAATGGCAGGAGACATGGACAGTGCATGATTAAGCAGCATGATTCAATGGCTGGCGACAAGGAGAGTGTATGTTTTGATCCAATAGCAGGTGACATGGACAGCGCATGATTGAGCAGCATGATTCAATGGCAGGCAACAGGAAAGTGCATGTTTTGATCCAATAGCAGGTGACATGGACAGCGCATGATTGAGCAGCATGATTTAATGGCAGGCAACAGGAAAGCGCATGTTTTGACACAATGGCAGGAGACACAGACAGTGCATGATCGAGCAGCATCATCTGATGGCTGGTGACAAAGAGAACAGCTTTTACGGACCTACAGCATTGGGTGGGGTGGTGATGGCAAATCCATCTCTGGAATGCAGCTAGGAAATCAGAGCGCAGTTGTACAATGTAGGTGCTCATACGTCACATCTTGTCCAACACCGACTTGTGCTCAAAACAACCAATGTTCCCCTTCCTATCTCATCTTGTTTGCACATCCATGACTATCATAAGCAGCAACTGCAGCAGCAGCTGCAGATCACCATCACTACCATCACAGCCACAATGCACATACAAAATGTAACGTAAAACGGTGCACATTGCATTGTACACAACGCGCAATATACATGCACTGCATAAACAATGCACAATGCACAACCCACCTACGATGCACTTCAACACCATGTTGCACAAAAAATGCACAATCCACAATGCATATATGATGCACTCCATTGCCACACAGCACTGATCAGCAGCACTGCATCATGGAGGCTTCCTCAGGCCTCACAGCACAGACAAGTGCATTCCTGATGGAGGACCCATTTCTGTGGAATGCACTTCTGATTAGCAGACATACATGATGGAGGCTTCCTCAGGCCTCGCAACAAAGATACACGATACTCAGCGCACCACGCTCTCTTGGCTGATCAGGCAGCAAAACAGCTGTTATTGTTATCAGTTTGGTCCTTTTTCTATTACCACTGTAAGCATTCCCAGTAAATCACTAATAATGTTATCAAGAATATTCAGCCTGTTAGTCTGGTGCCGAGATATTTATGCACTGGCCACCGTCTCAGCGGGTCAGGCAGCATCTGCACGATTACCACCTCAATCCAGACTACACGTTGTGCACCATGACAATATTGACTATGTTCTCACTTGGCTGGTCAGGCACTGGATGGCCTGCAGCAGCAGCAGCAGTGGCGGCAGAGGGTTTGCTCCTGGCGGCACTGGTGCGCTCAGACACCTCAATCAGCTTGGTCAGCACCTGCAGGGTAAACACACAGCAGACAGACAGTGCTTGCTTGTGGCGACACTGTGCTTAGAAACCTCAACACCAAGTCATGCAGTGTGCGCAATTCAGTGATGCGGTGTTCTGGCAAAGGGCTTGCTTGTTGCAGCACTGGTGCACCCAGACACCTCAATCAGCTTGGTCAGCACATGCAGGGTGCGCCCAAATTTACAAGTGTGTGTGTGTGCGCGTGCGTGTGCATGTACGTGTGTGTGTGTGTGTGTGTGTGTGTGTGTGTGTGCGATGGCACATAAGTGCATTCAATGCATCTTTGCCGGCAGTGCCCCTAGAAAAAGCAACGCTACTTTGCCAACATGTGCACCTGAAAATTGCAATTTGCACGACTTCAACGCCTTAGCTAGCATGTGCCCTACAGACAAGCTGCTTAAGTGCACCTTCCAAAGTTTGCCCGAAATTGCCCCTAAACCTATAGGGACGCTGCTTTGTTTCTGTCCCTCCTGCACTCCAAGACCACCTCTCCTTAATTTCCGCAAGCACTGTTGTGCTTTTGCCCTAGCCTTGTTCCACACATTGCCAGGGGCTTCCACAATAAAACGTAGTGACTCCTGGCTACCACCTCATGAGTGTCACCCACCTTGGCATAATTTCCGCTCACATCTTGCTCCACACGATGTAAAAGATTTTTGCCATAAGTGAGCATGAAGCGCATGCCAATTGAGTGCAGGCGGTGCCTGAGGAGTGGGCGAAAAGGAAGGTGTCACTGCATGGGGCTCACCGGATTTGAGCACGTGGTGCTGTATGCGTGTGTCAGTGTTTTTTTTTCTTCGCGTATTGCCAATACGATCGTATTAAAATACGGGATTTTAGATGCTGGGGTTCGTATTAAATGGACGATGCGCCCCGCAGGGGTGCATCAACCATTTTGACCCCCACTCAGGCCGATGAAGGGCCTGAACTCGGGCAGGAAGTAAAAGTGAACAAATGAAAACAGATAAGAAAGGGCACAGTGCTGGTGAATACAAGAATTCCTTGGAGCATGGTGTGAGCAACCAGTTCCAGGCCAGCAGGCTGGAGGAGAATGAGAGGCACTTGTGGCTTGAGGAGCATGGCAAGGATGTTTATGGTGTGTTCAAGGCAGGGTGCAAGTGGTGTGGGACTGTGTTCAATTGCCACATTGGTACATCAGATTCACGAGAAAGGCCAGAAGCACTGTGCAAAGGAGCATCAGCATCAGCGAGGTTGTAGTCACTTCAGCAGCAGCTTGATGCTATGCAACGGAGGGCCGAGCAGGAGATGCACATCAATGTGTGTGCTTGAGGGTTTAAGAGCATGGAGTGCATTTGAGTTCCTTCCCCTACCCAGATGCAATTGGCAGGTGGTTGGATGCCGCAAAGAAGCGTGGACGATACGTGGGGATGGTGTTGAAGTGCAATATGCTTGGTTGACATGCTAGTTGGGGACATGATATGACTTGGGTGCTTGGATTATCAGAACTTGAACACTCGAGGTGTTGATGGATGTTGAAAATTTCTTGCTTGCTTGATAAATTGATACGCATGCAACACATATGAGACGGTGGCAAACATTGAGTAGTGCTTGAAATGAAGTACTTGAAGCGCAAAGGCGCAACATAATGCAGCATTGTAAGCAAGAATACCTACTACCTCGCGGTGGGCTGGGGGGGGGGGGGGGGCAAAGTATTAAAATGGCACTTCTCAGGAGAGAGGATTTCCCTCAAAGTAATGAAATCTGGGTCTCGCCAAAACGAAAAAAAAAACACTGGTGTGTGTACGTGTGTGTGTGTGTGTGTGTGTCAGTGTTTTTTTTTCGCGTAATACTATTACGATCGTAATAAAATCCGGGATTTTGGAGGCAGGGGTTCGTAATAAAATGGGCGATGCGCCCCGGAGGGCGCATCGTCCATTTTGACCCCCACTCAGGCCGCTGAAGGGCCTTAACTCGGGCAGCAAGTTAAAGTTTACAAATGAAAACAAGGAAAGGTCACAGTGCTGGTGAATACAAGTCTTCCTTGAAGCATGGTGTGAGCAACAAGTTCCAGGCTAGCTGGCTGCAGGAGAATGAGAGGCACTTGTGGCTTGAGGATCAGCAGTGAGGCGGGCAGCAGCAGCAGTACCAGCAGTGTTGCATCATTGCTCAGTTATGACAGGCTTGAGGATCAGCAGTGCATGTTTATGCACGAGATACTGGACTTCTTGCAGCGCTGTAGCGATGCCCCTGCTCCTGCTCCCAGACCAAGCAGCAGCAGTGACAGCAGCAGTAGCGATAGCGGGTGCAGCAGTGCAGACGAGCAGGAGCCAGCACAAAAGAAGCAAGCTTTAGAGCCTGCAACAGTGGCAAGCAGAGCTGCTGAATTCTGGGCACAGCTAGAGAGCAATGGGGGTTGCTTTAGATGCCCTGAGTGGATGAAGCTGGCTGAGCTCGTGCTTGTTATGGTGCCTGGATCTGTGGAGGATGAGCGTATGTTTTCTGCTTTGAAATATCTAAAAAGCCCTCAGCGCAACAAGTTGAAGGAGATGCACATCGATGTGTGTGCTCGAGGTTTTAAGAGCATGGAGTGCAATTTGAGTTCCTTCCCCTACCCAGATGCAATTGGCAGGTGGTTGGATGCCGCAAAGAAGCGCGGACGATACATGATATTTGTGTTTTGCTTGATGGACAGGTCCGCATGCAACGTGTATGACATGATGACAAACTTTTAGTTGTGCATGCAATGAAGTACCTAATGCGCAAAACCGCGACAGAATGCAGCATTGTAAGTGAACAACATATTACTTTAACCCGCCGCGAGGCCTGCGGCCTCGCGGCGGTCTTGGTTTTGTGGGGGCAAAAGTAATAAAATGGCACTTCTCAATCAAGGGGATTTCCCTCAAAGTAATGAAATCTGGGTTTCGCCAAAATGAAAAGAAAAACACTGGTGTGTGTGTGTGTGTGTGTGTGTGTGTGTGTGTGTGTGTGTGTGTGTGTGTGTGTGTGTGTGTGTGTGCAAGCGTGCGTGTGTGTGTGATGCTGGGGCCGAGCGTGCTTTTGCTGTTGGGGTTGGATCACACACGTGACTTTACAAAGCTCCAAACCATATCTGCAATGAGCAAGAAACTGCACACGAGCTTTGTTGCAAGCTTTGCACGACTCCTTTACGAGCTCATTTGGGCCTGGGGCAGTTATTTGGACAGCGCCTCCACAATGTCAGCCTCTGGTCAAGGATTACACCCGATACTACGCTCAGATGTGCACGCATCACACCTGCACACGCCATCGGGATTTCATTCCGTATTACACTCCACTTTGCATCACACCTGCATGCATCATACCTGCGGCAAGCAATGACTCGCACGAGCTGTGCATCGTCGGTGCCCATGCCATCCACAGCCTTCCAGATGAGCTCAGCGTAATACCTGCAGGCATACACCCGCAAAGGACATCAGCATTAAACCTGGGCATCACCAATACCCATGCCATCCACAGCCTTCCAGATGAGCTCAGCGTAATACCTGCAGGCATACACCCGCAAAGGACATCAGCATTAAACCTGGGCATCACCAATCCCCATGCCATCCACAGCCTTCCAGATGAGCTCAGCGTAATACCTGCAGGCATGCAACCGTGCAGGACATCAGCATTAAACCTGGGCATCACCAATACCCATGCCATCCACAGCCTTCTAGATGAGCTCAGCATAGCACCTGTGATGTAAAAGCGCAGGCCAGCCAGCCTCATCCACATGTCAATAATAGAAATGCTAGGAATTTTATGACTTGGCAGCCAGCAACATGGACATGGCATAAGAGCGCCAGCAGGCCTCATCAAAAGGACTGCAGCTTCTTTGCAGCCAGCTGTAGCGGTCCTGCAAAACAAAATGGAGCGTTGCAGCTATCTCACATGTGAGCCTCAGAGCCGTAGCTATCTTACATGTGAGGCCTGTAACTCACTCATGAGTCCGAGCTCTCTCACATTTGGCCTTGGCCTATGCAAAATTTGAGCCTGGCATTCACTTTGCCTAGGCCTACGCAGGAGTTGAGCCTGGCACTCACTTTGCCTTGGCCTACGCAGAAGTTGAGCCTGGTACACACTCAGCCTTGGCTAACGCAAGAGTTGAGCATGCCACTCACCCTATCTTAGCCTAAGCAGGAGTGGGGCCTGGCACTCACTTGTCATGGTCCACGAGCATTGCCTGCATGCCCTCCCCCAAGTAGCCGCTGAACTGCTTCTGCACACACCGCACGAGGGTGTCCCCGTACTTCCGCCCGTACGCAATGTTCAGCGCACGCAGATACCTAACATGTGTGCGTTTGTGTGTACATGTGTGAGTGCATGCGTGTGTGTGTGTGTGCATGCGTGTGTGTGTGTCTCCGGTTGCACTTGCAATATCATTCATAGTTTACAAGAGGTGAGGATGCATACAGCAGGAATGTTGCTGAAAAATAAGTGAGACACTGTAGGAGTTTGCTGTTTTTGGAGAAGCTTTGCATTGATAAATTTGGTGTGATTTGTAAAGTCAATGCGTACTTTTGTTACAACTAAGCTTCAATGGCATCAACATGTAACTTCAACAAGAAGATCAAGGCTACAGTACATTGTCAACCAAGTTCCAGCTTCAGTGAGGCACTGCATGCTTGGATACCTGCAATTAGATTTCCTGTCGGGGCAGGTCTCCATGGCAAACTGCATTCACTTGCCACGTATTTTGAATCAGTGGCACACTGTACGCTTGGATATCTGCACTCCCATCTCAGTAGGCTTCCATGGCAAATTGCACTCACTCCAAAAATGGGAAATCAGCGACCTGTTATGAAAATCTCAAACACCAATATGGCCCATACGACAAAGAAGCCGTGTATGCTGTGTGTGGGTGTGTGTATGCTTGTGGTTTTTTCTGCATTCTCTCTTTCTCACCACTTGCCAACCCTTCTTCTCACTCACTCATTGTCATGCTTTGTTATGATCTTGATGAACACATCATCGTCATGCCCAATCCTGTTTTGCCCTGCGGAACATTAAGTGCCATGGAAACAGTTTGCAGAGCATGTTTGCGCGCTGCACATCGGCTTGTGGAACACAAAGCAGCAGGCAGAGGGGGAGGGAAGACCTCTCACATCTAAAGGCTTGATGCCAGAAAATGGTGTACGTGGTGAAGAGGCATGACAGCAAGCAGAGAAGGCTTGATGCTGGAATGAGCCCCAGTGCTATGAGAAAGGGGTGGATGTGTTGAAGAGGTTGGATGCTGGGATGCTGGAATGAGCCCCAGTGCTAGTAGTCGCACTTCTTGACTGAAGGCCTTATCCTTGAATGCTTGGATGCTGGAATGTGCCCCAGTGCTGGTCAGATGTGCTGTGGCAGGCAAAGGGAAGCTTTTGGCAGTTGCAGCGCCACGACCGGTACGATCGAGCTCAGTGCTGGTTTCGTGTCCAGCATATTCAGCGCATCAGCCAATTGCTTGTTCCTCCACACAATCCTTGAGGGATGCGGTGTTGCAGGCAAAAGGAGAATTTCAAAATGTCAGTCACTTGCACTGATGCAAGTCAAGGGCAACAATGTTGCAAGCAAACAGCGAAGTTTTTGCAAGCAAAGGGCAAAGTGTTTGCAGGCAAAGGGCAAACTGTTTGCAAGTTGCAGCACCATGGCTGTTACATATGAACCACATGGGTAGGGATAGGCCAGTTTTATACATATGCGCCCACATATTCCACATTCCATGCCAAAAATGTGGGGATGTACAGCAAAAAATAAGCAATGTTTGCCAATCCTGCGTTTGGTCGGGCTCAGTGCTGGTCGCCTTTCTATCATATTCACATTCAGTGCTGATATATTCGCCTTGTTTGTGCCTCCATTTTCTGCTGATTTGCTTAGCAGACAGCGTTTATGAGACTCTGGTTAGCACTGCTCTGGAGGTACTGTGAGCTGCATGTGGGCAAGGAAACCTATCAGCCTTGTTCATCCGCCTGCTGCTGTGCTCCACAGTTGACGACTACAGATTTGACATGCACTGCCCTGGAGGCAACGTGAGCTGTGTGTGGGCAAGGAGGCCTTCCAGTCTTGTTCACCCTTCTCTGCTGCTGTGCTCCAGAGCTAGAAAGTTGCAGATTCGGCAAGCACACTGCCCTGGAGGCAACGTGAGCTGTGTGTGGGCAAGGAGGCCTTCCAGTCTTGTTCATCCTTCTCTGTGTTACACAGAGTGTTTGCATGCAAGCTTTCCTGCTTGCATGGTCACATGTTGCTTTCAAGTCTTTGACAGGCGCTTTTCAATTGTGGTAGTTTTGGGTGACTGGAGTCTATGGGCAGGTTCGATTCCTGTTGTCCTCTCAATTGAAAAATATTACAGAAATTCGAATTTGTTTCCCTTAGCGCCCTGAGGGCATAGCCCAAACTGCCACTTAGTCTGACCACTCGAGTGAGTCCTTTCTGCATTTCTCTCATTGGGGCTTTCAGCATTCTTGCCCCTTTCTGCCAGCCTAACACTCTGCTGCTGTGCTCCAGAGCTAGAAAGTTGCAGATTTGGCAAGCACACTGCCCTGGAGGCAACGTGAGCTGTGTGTGGGCAAGGAGGCCTTCCAGTCTTGTTCACCCTTCTCTGCTGCTGTGCTCCAGAGCTAGAAAGTTGCAGATTCGGCAAGCACACTGCCCTGGAGGCAACGTGAGCTGTGTGTGGGCAAGGAGGCCTTCCAGCCTTGTTCATCCAACTCTGCTGCTGTGCTCCAGAGCTAGAAAGTCGCAGATTCGGCAAGCACACTGCCCTGGAGGCATGTGAGCCGCGTCAAGCAGGGCGGTAGACCTCCAGATTCACATTCAAGAACAGAAAGAGCTCTATCCCTGCTATCGGTCCCAAACAGTGGAGCAACAAAGGAGCAAACAGCAGAAGGTAAAGTGGCCACCACAAGGTAGGTGCCGTAAGGTTGTCCCATCTTCTAGCATACATAAGAAGCACACGTAGCACTCAAGCTGCGGGCCGCCCCATTTACCCTCACATTCCCTTTGCAGCAGCGCTTACTTGCATCGCATGGTGCCTGCCATTGCATTCGCTCACCTGCATTGTACAACTCCACAATGTCGCGCTCTATTTCCGCCTCAGGGTGGGGCACCCGGTCCCTTGGTGACTGCAAGCCAGGCAGTCACATACAGAGGTCTGTGATTTCACGTAGCTTTCATGTCGACCCCACATGTACCAGATTGACCCCATCATGGTGCAAGCACGTGCAGAAGGCAGGATCAATATCATCAAAAGAATTTGTCACCTGGTCATGTGGCATGCATGAGAGGAACATGGGGCAACAGTGTGAGATGGCAATGAAAGGAGGCCTCCATCCAGGCACCCATGCTGATGAGGCCAACTAAAAATAGACATGAATGAATGTATGAGGCAAACATGTGAGACAGCAAAAGGCATCCGCCCAGGCACTCACATTGATGAGGCCGACGAAAAACTTCTTCAAGCTGCCGCTGGTGTCATCCTGCATCGACAAGGCTATTTATATGAATGAATCAAGGAACTTGCATATGTGGTGTAAGTGTGTGTGTGTGTGTGTGTGTGTGTGTGTGTGTGTGTGTGTGTGTGTGTGTGTGTGTGTGTGTGTGTGTGTGTGTGTGTGTGTGTTTGTGTGTGTGTGTCAGTGCTCCCTTTTTGGCGCTATATTTTAGCTTTTGCTATAAAAACCAGGTATTTCGACAATTTTGAAAGCTATAAAATGGGGATTTTGGGGCCTCGAAGGGCTTGGGTGAAAAGGGGGTCGAAGTACCTTAGAGTGCCTTCGACCCCCTTCTAATTTCGAGTACAGTAGCCCCAATTCCAAAAATTTTCAAATGAGCGAGAAGGATAGCAGGGAAAGAGTCAAGATGGGGCAAAGTGATGGTGAGAAGAAGGCAAACAAGCCACATGAGCCCCCAAACTGTCCCCTGCAAAAGCATTGGCTGAAAGATGGTGGTCTTGATGAGCATGTGGTGCTGTGCACCCTCTGCCAGAGCAGCTTCCAGTGCCGAGCAGTGTGTGTGAACACGCATGAAAAAAGCAAGAAGCACAAGAATAGCAGCATGGCAGCAGCGATTGGACAAGGGCGCAGAGTACACGGCACAGCAACGAGATGAACGCATGTTCAGGGCCATGCAGTATCTCAAGACCCCCCAACGCAACAGCCTCAAGGAGCAGCACCTCACAGCATGCGCACAAATGTTCAAAAGCAAGGAGTTCAGCATTGCATCGTTTCCCTACTCAACAGCCATTGGGAAATGGCTAGATGCCAGCAAGCGTGGTCGTTATGGACTGGATAGATAAGCAGGAATATACTTCTGGCAGTATAGGGGTTGACCTTCCCAGCTCAAGGGAGCAACAGAACAGCTTTTCGCGCAAACAATGCTATCACTTTTGAAAAGAGTCTCCTAAGTCTTATATGAAAATACCCAGCAGATTTTAGCCGGTAGGCCTCCCGGCGGGCCGGAGGCTTGTGGGCAAAAGCTATAAAATACAGATTTTAGCAATGGGCATATTTGGGTGTGTCATAAAATCAGGGTTTTCGAAAAACCAAAAAGGAAGCAATGGTGTGTGTGTGTGTGTGTGTGTGTGTGTGTGTGTGTGTGTGTGTGTGTGTGTGTGTGTGTGTGTGTGTGTGTGTGTGTGTGTGTGCGCGTGCGCGCGTTTCACGCTTCAGCAGCGCTTGCATGTAAATAATTATCCTAAAAGTGAAGTTATGCTCTGGAGGCTTGCGCTGCTTAAGGTAGCTGAGATAGTGAGTCAACTAGGTAGTGAACCAGCTCTTTAAATCTGGCAAGCAAGGATAGCAAAACAGCCACCCATCTATGATCTATTTTATGCTCCCCATGCCACAGCATGCGTGCAATAGCATAGAGTGCGCAGAGCCACAAACATGAAGCCAAATGTGCACAAAGCAGACGCAGAGGTCATTACCTGGATGTCGTACTCCAGCTTCTTGTTGTACTTGCTGAGGTATGTGGCCTGCGGCACAAAACGCATGGAACACACGATCGATAGAACTCGCTGCACATCCTGCAGACAGTTCTTGACAACCCAGTGTTTTGGTTGACTGTTGCATCCACAGTCAATGGGCCCCTGCCGGTAACCAGGCCCTGCATACTTACCATTGCATGCCTGCATATGTTGCTCATCTTGAGTACTTCCCCACTTCATATTTCACTGCTACCGCACTTGCTTCACTGCGCACATTTCGCTGCACCCACTTCACTTCACTCACTTCACTGCTCACACGGGTGGGTGCACTCCTCAACTTCAGAATTACACGATCAGTCTGTGTTGGGACATCAAACCCTCTACTTTGATCTCTCCTTGATCCACTTCTCTTTGACCCACACCTTGAATTCTGGTTGTTAATGTCCTTGTGAATCACAACATCACCCCCCAACCCCTTTTAACGTAACCTGAGGAAACGAGATAGCAGTCTCTGGCATGAGCAAGCCCCTCCTTTGGCTGAACAACTAGGGCAGACAATGCGGGAGGAAGAGCATGGGCACGTACGTACCTTGATGGCCTCCATCTCAGGGGGCTTCAAATGCGTGAGGACCTGCAGGCAAAGCCAAGCGATGCAAGGACACACCTCCATCATCACTTACAAGCAACACATGAACACACCCATCCATTGCTTTGTGCAAGGAACGCAAGGGCACACCTCCATCATCACTTCGTGCATGCACCAGAGACTGCCAAGTGCTGCCTTTCTGCCACGTGCCACATGCCATGTGCCAAGAGCCGGAGGCTGCCATGTGCTATGTGCCAGAGGCTGCCAGGAGCTGGAGGCTGCTTAGTACCAAGTGCCATATGCCGTAAGCCAGAGGCTGCCATGTGCCATGAGCCGTGTGCTAGAGGCTGCCAGGAGCTGGAGGCTGCCTAGTACCAAGTGCCATGTGCCAGAGGCTGCCAAGAGCTGGAGGCTGCCTAGTGCCAAGCGCCATGTGCCGTAAGCCAGAGGCTGCCGTGTGCCATGTGCTAGAGACGCCAAGTTCCAAGTTCCAAGTGCCATGTGCCAATAGCCAGAGGCGCCAAGTGCCCAGTGCTAAGCGCCAGAGGCTGCCATTTCCCGTGGTCCTACCAAAAACACAGAGGCTGCCATGAGCCAAGGGCCTCCCAAACAAAAAGGCTGCCATGAGCCAGAGGCTGCTATTTGCCGTGGGCCTGTGAAGAAGTCACCTTGCGCATAGCAGGCAAAGCTTCAAAAAACAGAGGCTGCCATGAGCCATGGGCCTATGAAAAGAGCCATCTTATAGCAGACAAAGCTTCAACACATCACAATCAATTAGTGCTGCTTCATGCCCGTTGCCACCCGGAACAGGAGGTCCGCACAACAGGTGGGGATAGGCTAAGAAAACCTTTGAGCGAGCGTGGACGGGACACTGACCTGAATCATTGCTTTCTCATCCGTGCCCATGCCAGCCATAGCCTGTGCACATACACCAAACAGGGGGTGAGTTGTAAAGTCCCATCAGTGCCCATGCCAGCCATAGCCTGTGCACGTACACCAGCCAGGGGGCGAAACTCCAACACAACTGGTGCATGCAGAAAGGACTGCTGTTATGGGTGTAACTTGCGGTCCAAAATAACTTGCACCCTTTCATAGCAGGTGGAACTCAACAACCGTGAGGTAAGGCTTACTTAAGTGTTGAAGGATGGAAACATGCATGTGAGTGCATGAGCATCAGCATGGACATCATTGCAGCACTCCTGCCTTGCCGGCTCACCACACACAATACAGCTTTGTGACCACCACAAGCCCCTTTCTAAGCAGTTGCACATTGGCAACGCGCAGCCCTTGGGTGCTCTCCCGGACAGCTGCAAAGGTTAAAACCCCTCTTTCTGCACCCTCATTCTGCTACCACTGCTATCTAGGGCATTAATATTGCACACCTACTGCCGTCTGAGCCATTTGTTTTGCACGCTTTGCCCCCATGTTGAGCACCTCCTGTTATTTTAAGCCATTCGTTGTGCACGCTGCACACCCATTGCCAAAGATATGAGAACCAATTAAGCATTGCTCTTTGCCAAAAATAATCACAATGATCGATCAGCTGCACCGTACACAGTTGTGGGTTTGCGTTTGCGTTCCACAAGAACAGGAGACAGTCCTGGGAGTTGTTGTGAGGAAGAAACAATGAAAGCAAGAGCACACCTTGTGAAGCACCCTGCATGTGTACTCCTCTGGTGTCATAAGAGTAGCCACCAGCGCCTCCTGCATGAGGATGGCAATCAATTCAAGTCATTTGTTGTGAATCCTGGGATCACTCATAGCCAGACATAAAAACATACACACGCGTGCACACACACATACACGCACCATATGTAGGTGCTACTTGTCAAAAAGGGAGCTGAGTGGGAGTTTATTCATGCTTCTTTGTGAACGCAAGCCTTAATATATCCGTAAAAAGCATCATTTGCTTATACTTTACATGAAAACTAACTGACAATGAAACACCATTTGGACCTAGGCTGACGGACAGCCCGACTTTCTGGCATGTATCCTGCATGTAGCACAAACATTTTGGCCCACCACACCCCACGCAGAGGTCAATTTTGGCCCAACATATGTAAGGCGTCCTTCCTTTATGATATTGAAGCAATTCTGAATGCTGAAAAGCATATATTAACGCGTTTGTTTTTGCCCGTATTTGGCGCTCTTTCTCAAAATTTTAGCACAGGAATGGTTGAAATTGCACAGAGGTCACTATCAACAGAATCAATTCACACCACTTACCTTTGCAACATGTGGTTGGTTAAAGGACTCAACACGCAGCAAATATCATCAAATGGCAGGAGCTTCAATTTCCACCAACTTTCCAGCAAGCATCTAATTGTGTGGCCCCAGGGTTTGTTAGTCCCAGAACCAAACTAAAATACAATGCAATGGTGATGCTCTTGCAGAGGTGTAAAGAAACCGCATCATTGTTCAAAAACCAGGGTTTCAGCGCAGGAGATGCTTCCTGAAAACACCATCAAAGTCTGGGAACCCTGTTTCTAGAATGCACACGCAAGGCATGGCTCATGCTTCAAAAGTGGGTCTACTTCTGATCAAGCTTCCATTCTAAAATCACCATCCGTCGGAAAGCACCACTAACATACGTGTATGTTCTATGTGAATGTGTCCATTCTTTCAAAAACAGACTTTCAATGTATGTTTCAAGTGTATGTTAAGGCACGTTTTCGATGGTGTGGTTCCAGCAACCACCCTTCTCATGCAGAAATTGGATTACAGATTTTTGATTCAGACAACCTCAGCAATTAACCAGCTAATGAGCACAGCACTTGCCAACATTGCTAGCAAATGGCTCACTTGACTAAACGTTGACACATCAAGTGGCACATTGCTCAACCTGAGCCTGCAAAGCACGTGCTCAAGTTTGCCCTTTCTGAACTGAAAATACACAGAAGCCAAGCCACTGTGGCAGATGAGCACCAACGCTGGCCTGCAAGGTAGCAGCTTCTCACTCCTTGTACGAACCTTGTACCACCACGATGTCTCTGACTTGACATCAAGGATCAAATCGCGCTTGAATTGCTTGGTGTAGGTCTCACGCAGCACCTGGAGTGTGGTCACAACAAATGCAAAATCAAGTACCACCAAGATGTCTCTGACTTGACATCAAGGACCAAATTGCGCTTGAGTTGCTTGGTGTAGGCCTCGCGCAGCGCCTGGAGTGTGGTCATGGTCACAACAAATGTAAAACCATGCATGCCATTTGAAGGACAGAGCAGGTTATGCTGCAACAATGTACTGCACAACAGGAAAAAAAGGCCACATCATGAGAACATGAGAGCGAGCATTGCTTCAGCATCGAGATCGAGGTGGTGTTGACCTAATGTGGAGACTGGTTGAAAATAGTTCAGGCATAGAAGCCATGACACACAATTGCAGTCTGTAATTTAAAGAGGCTGTACTGTTTCAGTTCTTGTGTTTAAGGGCACTTGCATGGAAATAAATTTCTTCCCAATAATGATACCTTGCAATGCAACCATGCTGTATGTCTGTGTTTGTTTGTTTGTTTGTTTGTTTGTTTGTGTGTGTGTGTGTGTTGTGGGTGGGTGTGGGATGGGTGTGGGTATGGGCATGTCCTACATAGGCCCTGCCTGAAGGGTGTGCTTGCATGGCTTACCTGGAGCTCCTCTGTTGTCCTGCTGCAGATGGTTAAAATGAGAATGTCGTCTGCACGAGGCAGCGTGAGTGTGTGCATGTGTGTGTATATGTGTGCGTATGTGTGTGTTTGTGTGTGTATGTGTGTGTGTGTGTGTTTGTGTGTGGTGTGTGTGTGTGTGTGTGTGTGTGTGTGTGTGTGTGTGTGTGTGTGTGTGTGTGTGTGTGTGTGTGTGTTGTGCCTAATTTATGCCTTCTCGTTTACTGCAGCAATGCAAGCAAAACGGAAAGAAACTCACCATCGCAGCCCCAGCCTTTCATGGCACGGCGGCATACTTCAGATGCGTGCACTGGGTCAAAAGGCATGGCGTGTACCCTGTCAAGAGTTGCGACGACGTGTCCAGATAATGCCTACAGCATTCTTATTACAATTCGGCTTACAAATCAAATTAAATTTTCATGGACAAGAACGCCCACATTTTCTTCTTCAAAACAGCATTCGTTCGTGATGTTAGGGTGCGCAATGGTTACCTCTCAATTTGGGCCTTAAAAACATCAACTGTTTGTGTCCTTCTCCCTCATGCACTCTTTCATAAGCTCAGCCAGGCTGGCATTCAATTGATCAAGAATTCATGGAACATGGACGTCTCAAGATTTCTTCCTTTGTCCACAGATTATGGTGGAGGGGACTTACAGCTCTTTTGAGCCAACATGCATCATCTTCCTTTCATTTTTGAGCCAATATGCATCCTCTTCCTTTCATTATGAAGGGAGAGCTTCCTCTGCATATGTAGGTTCTCAACCCTCAATAGACTCCGAACTTTCTCTGAAAAGTTTCTGTCTCTCTTAATTCTCTTTGTTTTCTCTTCAGCTAAGTTACCCACATAGGCAGTTTTAGCTATGTGACCCTTTCCTTTCCTTCCCTTCCCTTTCCTTCAAGATTCAATTAAGAGAATCAGAGTGTTTCACTCCCCACATCAATTAAGGAAAAGAGGATACCTAGGGCCGAGGCACCGTGTATCCCCTTCACCAAAAGAAGCAAAAGAAAAAATCAACGGGGATCAGGAGGGTTACTAGCAGTAGCCCGTGCCTGATCTCGGCGATGAGAGTTGAGAGGACTCTTCTCAAGAGCGCATCTGGTGCTAACAAGTTTATAAGCGTACTGAACAGAATGAGCATGAAGCTTCAGAGCAAGCCTGGTGGCTGTATGAGTGCCAAGACCAAGCTCTTTAAAGGGCTCTCAAGTTTGAGGGGAAAAAATGACCCCATCCACACTCAACGAATTTTTGTTGGTGTTGAGGGTAACTTGAGCAGAGGCCCTTGAAAGATCATGACAGAGGTCACGGTACTGCTGCTTGGAGGCCCCAAGCTGATTCTTGGGCCTGGTGTCTCAACAGGGTTTGACCTTAGCAAGTTGGATGCGCCTCTGTTCTGGGAGGAGCTGACTAGGGTGACGGACCTTGGAAGTAGGTGGAGTGGCTGTGGCTGGCACTGAGTGCTCCCTATTCCCCCTGCGTCCCCCTCTACTTCTCAATGGATACCGGGAATTGGTCCTTGGCACTCTTTTCGTCGGAACAACTAAAATGGCATCGGGGCGGCTAGAAATGAGCCTTTGTTTGTCAGGGAAACGATGAGGGAAAATGTGTTTGGGAAGGGTTTTATTTGTTGAGTGTTCAGGGATCTGCAGGTTCTATACAGCAAGACGATCTGCGCTGCCAATGTCCATGGAGGCAAGGCCCACCCCAAGAGGGCCTTTGCTGACACCTTTTAGGAGGATTCTGCTGGCAATATTGTGGCGCTCAGTTACCATATTTGATATGGTGGAATGCTTACATCCTGAAAGAATGTGCAGGGCCCTGTCTGGATCTCCGCAGAGGGGGCATTGTAGACTGGTGAAAATTTTAAAGCGTACCGTGTGCTTTTAATTGAAGAGGGTGCCTATGCGGTAGTTGAAGAGATTCTGTTTCATTTTGAAAGGAAGCATTGGCATGGTCCAGAAGGCATTGCTGACCTTTTTATGGACTGTGGGAAGTAGACTTTGGTAATAAGAGTAGTATTCTTGTCTCAATGTTGGCCTTTCCAAGTCTGTTTTGAGTGCATGTGTGTCCTCAGAGCATCATAAAGGTTGGAGGAGTGTTTAAGCTTTAAGGCAGGTGAGTTGGGGTGTTCTGACGTGCTTGTATGGGAGCGGGTAGCTTCCTCAAAGGCAAGCCAGGTGGTGGCATGGAGAGGATTGCCTTCAAAATTGACACAGGGGAAGGTTGTGTCTGCAGGGGTGTCATCACCTTGAATAGCCTGATGTTTGGCAATGGCATCTGCACATTCGTTGCCCGCGATACCAACATGAGATTTAACCTTGTAAACATAAATGGGAGTAGGTGAGTTGCGCACAAGCTGTATTATAATTTTTGATGACATGGCCTTGGACATGCTGACGGTGAAGCTCTGGGTACAGTATTTGCTTTCTGATTTGTTGGAGTGAAGGAAGGCTATCGGTGGCGATGTGAGAGTGGCCCTGGAGAATGGCAGCTGCTATTGCAGCTAATTCAGCCCTTACGATGGTATTAGTGATTCCTGCTCCGTTTGGTTGGACATAGCTGGGCCTCTCCTTGTCGGGGTGGTAGACTCCTGCACCTATCACTTGCTTTCCTAAGTGGATATGGCAGCTGCCATCTGTATATGCCCACTCTTTCCAGTCTTGGACTTTACGGATCAGGTTAGGGTTAAATGAGGTGAGTGGTGGGAGGAATTGTTGGCTATGAACTGTATTTTTAGGGGTTTGTTGATGGTCAGAGGGTAGCTTTTCAAACTTTTTGAAACCAGTCTCAATGCCTGGGTGTCTGGGGTTGAGAATTGGGTCATTACTGATGGTTCTTTTCCACCAGCGCGCTTCAGGGATGTCTCAATACCAAACAGAAACTCGATTGCTAGGAGGTCTTTGCTTGATTTTAAATCACTACCTGATTATAAAAGATGACTGCAAGATTACAAGTAACGCATCGACACATCACGACCCTTACACAGAACAATCATCACTGTGTCCGTTGCTGCTTTGCCTCACACTTGTCCTGTTGCTTATCATCCACTCCATCCCACCTGGTCCAGGCCGGCCGTTTCCCACTACTGCCCGCAGGCCCTGTCACATCTTCCCCTGCTCCTGCCAAAGATCCCCCCGCACCCTGCTGATTCTCTTGCTGTTGCTGTTGCTGGAGATACCGCCCTTTGAACCAGGTATGATACTCAGCAAAGGTACCAGATTCGATGGCCCCTCGCACGGCACTGAGGAAGGCTTGAAAATGGTGGGTGTTATGGACCTCCAGCAGCACCTCTCCCTAAGGAAGTCATGCAGTGTATTAAACAAGGAAAATGCTCAAGGGAGAGGAGAGGAAGATTTTGAAAATAAAGGGCTTCGGGAGGCTAATCCAGCCTCAGAATGCAGGCTGCTCAACAGTCCTAGGTTGAGCATGCTGGAAGAATGTTAGCAGGTGTGCCTGCTTTAATTCAACACATCATGGCAGAGGACTTGTATGCTGCAGGGCTGGTGGCGATAAAGATGTATCTCCAATAAGGACAGGCTTTCCCTCAAGAACAAGCAATTGCTGGGCCTTCTAACAGCCTCAGAGCAAAGACTAAATAGAAGATGGAACAGAAATTATCAGCCTTCCTAACGCCCTTGAGGGATACTATATCATCCAGGCTTGCGCCCTGTTTGCTGCGCACGGACAGTCTGGCATCAAAGGTGAGCAAGTTGCCAATATGTTGCAGCCTGTGAGCCCACGAAAACTCACCAGCATTTCATTTGTCTGCAGCAGGTGGTGTACGTACGCTCTCGAGTGCCGGGTGCATGCGTAGCAGGTGCACCCTGGGACTAGACCACCCTTATCTAGCCTGTATGTTGCAGCCCACAAGTTGATCTTGGTGTCGTCCACCCCAGACTCAACATCAGGCTGCCCAGCTGGTGGTTGTTGATCTGGTTGCAAGGGGAAGCACAGTGCATAGCCCTCGGAGGTGACCTGCAATTTTTCGTCATCAATTCCAAATCACTTATCAAGGCCTGACTGAGGGCAGAGAGAAAATAGGGAAGCAGCATTCTCCAGGAGGCCGAGATGCCATGAAAAGCGCTCTTCTCAAGGGCAGTAAAGGTGGACGCTCATAAGGAAATGAACCTGTCTGTATATCAAAGGCCTTCGGCAAGCCTCAATGATGCAGGGGGCCTGCAGCCTTGGGACCTTGCAATAATGGCACGAATGCCCCTGAGAGAAAATGTCCTCTCTTTGCACTGCACGCATGTTTGCCTGAAATGCAGGATAGGGCGCAAAGTTCCCAAACGCAACTTTTGAGAAAAGGCATCCTTTCCTGAGCATTGAAACAGTGCAAATGCGCATGTGCGAATGCATCAATGGCTACTTCACTGATAAAGCTCTCCTAACTCTCTTATCTCCCTCTCTCTCCCTCTCCCTCTCTTTCTTTCTCTCTATCTCTCTCTCTCTCTCTCTCTCTCTCTCTCTCTCTCTCCCCCTCTCTCTCTCTCCCCCCCCTCTCTCTCTCTCCCTCTCTCTCTCTCTCTCTCTCTCTCTCTCTCTGTCTCTCTTCTTTCTTCTCCTTTACACACACATACACAAAACTCCTCAAAGAGACACTTGCGGTTGAGGAGCATCCCTCGAGACCTTTGCTTACTGCTGCACTGAGATCGAAATTTTTTTGACAAGCCACTGCTCCATTGAAACATTTGCATCCGTCATTTAGCGCAACTTCCTTTAAGCCACTTCCAAGGTCCCAAGATGTGCTTTGTCTTTGTCATACAGGCAGCCCAGTTTCAAGTCAATGGTTTTATTTGTCAAATGTCTTTGTACTTGTCATGTAGTCATACCAATGGAGGAGGAATGCAGTTGTATTGATTCACAATGGATGCCTGGAGCCACAAGGAAAAAGTTCCCATTCTTGCTCTATGCACACCACTGAAATGGATGCCTGGAGCCACAAGGAAAAAGTTCCATTCATGCTCTATGCACACCACTGAATGCTTAAATGCATTGAGTTAGTCACCTCTGCCTCTGTGGCATTATACAGGGTTTCAGCCAAAATCTCAACACCCATGCTGCCCTCTTCTACATAACTCCTCTCGGAATTAAAGTTTAACACACCTGCACAGGGAAGGCCCCGTCAAACAAATCCACCCCTTTGGCCACGCAGTCCAAAAGGTCAACGGGGGACAGCTGCACAGAAAGTGCAAGAAAGATAGACATGCAAGGCCAGCATGGAATTGATAGTGTAGAGGGCCAACAGCATGATGGAAATGGAAAGGAGGAAAGGGAAGCACACGAGCTGAGCCCTTGGTACCAAGGCTCTCTCAAGACTTCAAGCTGCCAAATAGAGCACAGCAAGGAGAAAAATTGGCAAGGAAAAAAGCAGTAAGGAGGAGGAGCGCATAAGGGCAAGAGGCGTCCACACCTCCTGCCTGCAATCCCTGTCTGAGTGCCGTAGAGGGGCCAGCTGTATCAAGCATTAAATGGTTCAAATTTCTAGCAGCAGCCTCATTGACGACAACAAGGAGGTTGCTGTTATTTCCAATGTGTCTTGCCAAAGTACACATATATCAATGATATGAGACACATCACTGAAAATACATGAATGCCTGCATCGGTGGAACTTCAGACAATGCATTGGTTTAGCTCAAGACATGCAACGCCAGAGTGCATGCTGCACCCCTTTCCCATAAGTAGCAATTGGGGGTAACAGGTTAGGCTCACGTCAAAAGAAATGAGCAACACTTTGAAAAATATCTGCGAGGTGAATTGAACTCACAGCCAAGATTACACCTGCAGCTCACCCAGCTACAGCGTTCACATGTGTATGTGTGTGTGTGTACGTGCGCGTGCACACGAGTGTGTGTGCCTGATCTGCACATCCCACCATGCAAGCATCTCAGCCTTGCTGATGCTCATGGGAAGGAAGCCTTTGGTACATCGCGGCTCTCTGCGACCCTTTATTACACCAGGTACAAGCGCATGGTCGTGCATGCATCCCGGTGCCACACACTGCAGCAACCACTGACACCGACACAGCCCAGCCACGCCTGGCATGCACACGCCTGGCATGCACACGCCTGGCATGCATCTTACATGTAAATCACTGATGAAAATTTCAGTGCCTCTCACAGTGTAGCTGCCCTGAGTAACAAAGAGGCAAAACGCAGTAACCACAGACACGACACCAACACCGCGCACTGTGTTTGGCATGCATCTGATCATTCATCCATCAGTGCCTCTCTCAGTGTAGCTGCCCTGAGTAACAAAGAGCACAACGCAGTGACCACTGACGCCAACACCGCGCACCATGCCTGGCATGTATCTGATCTTGTTGGCAGGCAGCTGCTCTATGGCCGCAGACAGCAGGGCGCCGCGCTCTGCACCTGGGGCCTCCCCCGTGGCGAACCCAGCCAGTGCAAACCCTGCAGTAAAGCATACACGGCAGACACAAAAACTCTCCTTAGATTGCACAGTGGTCCCAGCCAGTGCAAACCCTGCGGCGCAGCAGACAACACTGACCTCACAGCATCGCACAGCAACCCCATCCAGTGCAAATCCCTGGTATGCTTGGAGCGCGATGATGCAACATAGGCAGCGTTGTGCCAGCTCTTCCTGACCCTGCCAGCGCATTTCCGTGGAATGTAGAGAGGATAGCAGCTGCAGACCTGCAGCTGCAAGTTTTTTGCACAGCAACCCATGGGCTTCCAGATGGAAGCCTAAGTCTGTAGTTACACCTGTACGTGAGGGCAGCCAGCTTTGGTTGCACAGCATACTAGTGCGATTATATGTACCACATACACCAAACATGCAGACACACATGGTGTACCATATATACCAGTGCCGTCCAAGACGATGTCAGCTTTCGCTTCCACCTCTTTGACCCATTAAGCTAGGAAAGGACCCTGGGTGTGGAGTTACAATGATTCAGCTGCTGTTGAAGCTGTCACTGTCAGAGTCCGCCTTCAAGAAAGCGTAGCCAAGGGTATCAGTCTGTCCAAGACAGAGTGACGGCATGGGTCAGCCTAAACACCTCCCCCACGCTAGGCTTGTCTGCAACAACCTTGTCTGCAGGATTTAGAACAGGATGACAGCACGGTCGGCCTCAAGATTGCACCCATGTCTTGCTTGTCTGCAACCACCCTGTCTGCAACAGTGAGGAAAATGGTAGAAGCATGGTCAGGCTGAAGATCTTGCATGCTTCATGCTTGTCTTCCTGAAGCTCTCCCTTGCCACAGGCTTGCCTGCAACCATCTTGAGTGACACCATCCAGAGCAAGGTGACGGCATGGTCACCCTGAAGATCTCATACGCCCCAGGCTTGTGTTCCTGAAGCTCTCACTTGCCACAGGCTTGCCTGCGACCATCTTGCGTGAAACCATCCACAGCAAGGTGACGGCATGGTCAGCCTAACGTCCTCAATCTCACACGCCCCAAGCTTGTGTTCCTGAATATCTCACCTGCCACAGGCTTATCTGCGACCATCTTGCGTGAAACCATCCACAGCAAGGTGACGGCATGGTCAGCCTAACGTCCTCAATCTCACACGCCCCAAGCTTGTGTTCTGAATATCTCACCTGCCACAGGCTTGTCTGCGACCATCTTGAGTGAAACCATCCACAGCAAGGTGACGGCATGGTCTGCCTGTAAGTCCTCAGTCTCACACGCCCCAAGCTTGTCTGCCTCACCTGCCACAGGCTTGTCTGCGACCATCTTGGCAGCCCTGCGGCGTTCGCTGGGGCTGCTACCGCCGCCTATGGGCGCAAGCATGCCACTCACGCCCTCCAAGGAATGTGACGAGTGAAGATTCATGCAGGCATCCAGCCACTGTGAGCACCAGCAGGTGTGTGTGTGTGTGTGTGTGTGTGTGTGTGCGCGCGTGCGCGCGTGCATGATCTTCACAGCTGTTAGACAGCCATACAAGCACAGCAGAAGAGTACTCACCACCTGATGCACTGAAATTGTGAGAGTCGTCACTCTGACACGGAGCCACCTTTTGTCTATACATAAGCAAAAGCGCAGGCATGCACATCCTTTTCCCCCTACATCTGATCCACTCAGGAGCACATGTCTGCATGCCGAGTAGGCACAGGGCCAGAGCACATGCGCCTTACGACTACGGCACGCGCAAACGACTCGTGCAAACAACTTCCGAATCTGGTGCTGCCCAAACATTTGAAACTTTCGCTTGCGCACACCCTACCTTGGCAGAGCGCTTAATGGTTTGATCGATTTTCTTGGGCTTTGCATCATGCGTGATCTCATCACACAGAGCCACATACAGGTCTGGCTGCAAGGCGGCTATGATAGCCATGTACCTGTCAGGAGGCACCTGCGCACAACAGGGGCATCGGGCACCTCACACATGACGAGGAAGAGCAACAGGGAAAACAGGTACCAAACATTATGAGGAAGAGCAACAGGGGCAGCGGGCCCAAAATTTATGAGGAAGAGCAGCAGGGGCAACGGGCACCAACCATTACTTAGGAAGAGCAACAGGTACCAAACATTATGAGGAAGAGCGACAGGGGCATTGGGCACCAGAATTTATGGGGAAGAGCAACAGGGGCAGTGGGCACCCAAAAAGAATGAGGAAGAGCAGGGCTCTGCAAGCCCCTGGCTTGGCATCGCCTCCCACATATGGTCGTTACTTTTGGTAAAGAGGGGGCATGTGAGAGCCTAATTTTGGTGTGGTTTCCTGCAGAAACAGAAGCACCTCAAGCTTTTGGGTAATCGTTATGACTCAGGTAAACAAGCAGATGACATGATTGGTGCTAAAGGAAAAGTGAGAAACAATTGGTGCAACAAAGGCGTGCCTCCCTGTAACAGCACCGCTCTGCCGCTAAATACCCCTCCTTTTGTACCTAGCACAGCTGCGGCAGATACCCACACGTAGTTTGTGTGGCACAGAGACATGCATACCGTACATAAGTTATATCATTACGCATAAATATCTTTTTGGGGCTGTGCGTAAGAATTGCAGCTGGCGAAAAAAATAATTATTTGAGGCGCTGCGTACGTGTACGAGTAAGTGAAAAATAATTATTCTAGGCGATGAGTGAGCAAGGTGGCGAGCAGCGGCAGCAGCAGCAGCAGCGTCCCCCTCCTCTTCGTGGGGGCTTCCAGCTTAGCTTTCACTGCTTCCTCAAGAAGGAGCCGGAGGATCCAAAGTTCAAGGAGGAGAGGGCAAAGCAGCAGAAGCAGCAGGAAGGGGATGGCAGCGGTGATGAGGAGAGCGAGGAGGGGAGTGGCAGCACTGAGGGTGGAGGGGGCTCTGATGACTGAGTAGGATTTGAGGCCAAGACCTCTGAGATTAGGCTAGGCGCCAAACTAGGTCTTATTATGAGTGAAAGTGTAAGGCCGCTGAGGAAACCACTGTGAAGAACAGTTGCTAATTGATTTGTTTGGGTTAAGGCCCTTTTGGCACTGCGTAAACATGCGTTTATATAAATATTAACTTCTGTAAGGGGTGTGTAAGTGATGCGTATGTGAAAAACTATTTTTGAAAATGGTGCGTAGTGAGTACGTGTAAGTACGGTACACCCAACCCAGGCGATTAATGCCAACGAGGCTGGCGGCTAGGAAAAGTTGCTGACCAAGGAAAAGGCTTAGAAACATTACCTGGCTCTAACTGCTCATTCCTTATCTGAGCAGAATGTGCAGGACCCACGCACATGCTTGTGCATCACCTTTTTCAAGCAGGACTTGTTGGAGCCATGCGCTTGCTTGTGCATGTAAGTTACAGATGTCTAGCATTGCTGCTCCTTCCTTCTCGCCAACGATGAGGACCACCCCCTTTTCCTCACACACTATACATGTGACCAATGAATTTAGCCTTAGCGCGGGGCACATGTTGGCCCCTTGTGATCAAGCATCCCTGAATATATCACAATGGTAAGCGCTGCCATGAGTTACCCGTGCTTACCAGCGCTGAACCTGAATGGATTGTCACGTATGCGCCCTGATCAGTGGACGGCTTTGCGCCATATTCGTACATGGTTGGGTCCCGGTTGGATGCGATGAGTGGCATGGCCTTGGGAACTGACAAGAAGCTGTGCCCCCCTTGGCCATGCGCTGCCAGGACCTCAGGGCTCGGGCTAGATAAGCTGCATGGAAGGGAGATGAAATAACTCCTTTGACAGAGAAGTGAGCCTGCCATAACTACTGCTGCATATGCAATGGTGGCAGGTTTAGACCAAATGCTAGGCGAGGAGGGGAAACAGAAAATTGTGCAGACCCACTTGTGAGTGGTACTCAGGCAGCTAGAGCATGACAGCTAGAGCATGGAACGTAAGGACTCTGGGAAGGTGGCCCTCAGGGGCATTACAAAGAGCATCTACTGGTCGCATGCAAATCAAATGTGCCTTGGGAGGGTGTCAGAGCTGAACGATTCAAATAACCATTTGCCGACCATCTGCTGATTTGAAAGCATGGAGGCCAGGCTTCCTGGAAGAAAGCGGCAAGAGCTTTGGAGATGAGGAGCACACGAGGCTGGTTGACGTCAAGTGGGGGGCAAGCTCAGTCGAGTTGTGACATCCTCATGCAAATGCCTGTCAAGATGGGTGCCAACTCCCTCACAGTCCATTCACTTTTCCTTCTCTGAAGTGTTTCATCAGAGGTCCTCATGACATGAGGTTCAAATTGTGCACAGTGAACATGACAGTTGCACGCGGATTTGCCTGGTGTGAGCAGTGCACATTCTGCTCTTCCTTGTTTGCACGACAGTTTGCATCAATGACAGTTGCATATCAGCCTACATTGCAAGCTCCTGGCCATGCGAAGGTGCCCTCAAGATTACTGATGAGCTTGTGCTTCAGCTTCAACTTACAATTGAATTGTGTCCACACCGTATGCTGCTGGCGCGTGCTTTATGCCGTTCAGCACATCTGCTGTCAAGCTGAGTGGTGCACCTCTCCGGGTATACAACATGGCTGCCGGCGTCCTCAAAGGGCCATGCTGGGTATGAAGGCAGCCTGCCCTGGCATTGGCAGGCCCGGCTTCAAAAGCCGTATGGAATGCAAAGTCAAGCCCTGGCATGAAAGCCCAACTAAAAGGCCTAGAGCAGGTATCAGATGGTCCACATCAAAGTCTGGACTCCTTCATCAACCCCATTTTCATCTAAAGAACTCCACCTGAGCTGAAAAGTGATGGGTGTTAACTAACAGGCAAACGCAGCTGGCAAAAGAAACTGGACGAACTCAAATATTAATAAATAAGTTTACGTTAATGGCAATGCAGGAATGCTCGTGACCCGACAGCTGACTCCACGTTTAAACAGTTTTGTGCATGCTTTCAAAGAGGCTCACAAGGTTGGAACTCAAGCCAGAGGACAAAGAAGAGTGGCTGCAAGTCAAGCAAGCCCAGCAGCAGCAACAACAACAGCTGCAGCAGCAGCAAGAACACCCTGCAGAGCATCCCATTTTCGTGAGTATCACCCTGCACAGGTGTAAAGATGCCTTAAACCCTGCATTGCGCGGCTGTCCCCGGAGTGTTTTCAAAAATGAACAGGAAATGCACCTATTACTAGCTATGTGCAAGCAAGCATAAACAGGTGCTAGTGAGATTACAAGCAGGGAGACATTTGTGCTTGCACTTGCGCACGCTTACACACACACACACACACACACTCACGCATGCGCACATGCACGCACGTACGCGCAGAAACACACACATGCATGACTTATTCCGTTTGCTTTGCTGCCTTGCACATGGAAAGCACCATTGCGCACAAACTGCACAGGGCGAGAGACGGTCTGCTGCAGCTCGAATAGGGATCAAGAAGTAGGGCCAATGGAGGTGCGTGTTGACGCCAGAGCGGAAAGCATGCACCCTAGTTGGATTCGTGTATTTCAATGAAGTTGTGGCATGATGTGAGCGAGAGATAGAACGTTGCATAATTTGTATGGTCACGTTGGCAGCACATGAAGCCATTGATGTTGCGGCACTGCCGTGCCCATCCTTTCAGGGAAATCAAGCCCAAATGTCAGCCTTGAATGTCATGTCAACCATATGCACAGGTAGAAATAAAGCTCAGGCTGCCTGACAGAGGCGCGTATGACAAGGTGGCTTCCCTGCTGGCATCTTCCAAGACAGCATCTTATGCCCAGGTGAAACTCTGCTCTTGCGGTTGTCTTTGTCTTCAAAGGCCCGGCACCTTCTGCCTCTGTGAAATCCAGTCTTAGAATAGGGGACCTCAAGGATGAAAAGAATAGGGACCTCAAGGATGAAAAGAATAGGGACCTCAAGGATGAAAAGAATAGGGACCTCAAGGATGAAAAGAATAGGGGACCTCAAGGATGAAAAGAATAGGGACCTCAAGGATGAAAAGAATAGGGGACCTCAAGGATGAAAAGAATAGGGACCTCAAGGATGAAAAGAATAGGGGACCTCAAGGATGAAAAGAATAGGGACCTCAAGGATGAAAAGAATAGGGACCTCAAGGATGAAAAGAGGGCCGGCTCCAGGTTTATCCAGGCCTCAGGAATCAGCCTTGAAGCTCATCAGGGGCACATAACAGAGGAGAAATCCGAAGTGTCTGTCAGGGTCCTCTGGTGCTGTATGGAAAAGCACAGGAAGGTTAGTAAGCTTGCAGTTTGAACCCAGGGGTTGAGCCAAAGCTTCAAAGACTGAATTGAGTGGAAGGGCTTGAAAGCTTCAACCCTGAGCCCCTGTGCAAAAAGGGATGATCAAGGGCGAGCTAAAGCTGTGCATGTGGCATTGGGCAGGGTTCTGGCAAGGTGAGGGCTAAAAGAGAGGGAAACGCCTGCATTGCACCTACATTAGAATGGGGAGCAAGGAGCAGCAAGAGCATCTTCCGCAGGACGGCTGTGCTTAGCCAGCACCTGACGACGTTCCAGCATTGCTGGAGATGCGTGGAAACGGACGCCTCGCCTGAAATGGTGCTCTGTGGGTGCATGAACACATCGGTTTCAAAGGAGCAAGCACAAGGCCTGTGCCAAGCACCAAGTGCACAGCTGCTGTCCACCTTCTAGGGTTCACCCTGTGACTCAGGTCAACATGGGCCAGCTGCTGTTTACCTGAGCCAGCTGTTGCTGACCTACCAGCATTGGGGTACCACTACCAGCATTGGAGCGCTGGCGCTGGGTAGCAGTGCTGTTCCCAACCCTTGCACCATGCATGCCGTCAACCGGTGGACACTGCTGCGGTGGAGGGAAAAGCAGGGAGGAAAAGATGACTTGTCCATATCCAAGGCCGCTGACTCCCGTATTATGCGTAGCAGTCATGTGCGTATGCTCTTATGCGAACGTACATTAGTGTGCGCACACATAACACACACCTCATACAAATTGCATGCTACCTTGCTTACCCAATCCTCCATGGGTTCCTGTGCAGGAAAACTACTTTTTTGATGGTGATGCCAACCAGCTTAAGGCTGCGCACACTGTCCTGCGTTTCTCTTGCGCAGAAAACTTCTTCTTTGATGGTGATGCCACCCAGCTTAAGGCTGTGCACACTGCCTGCGTTTCTCCTGCACAGGAAAACTACTTCTTTGATGGTGATGCCAACCAGCTTGAGGCCACGCACACTGTCCTGCGCTTGCGTTTCTACAATGGCAACGACAAGGCCACGGTGACCATCAAGGTATGATGGAGCAGAAACGCAGGGTAGCAAACGAAAAGCGACTGTCCCGGTCACTGTTAAGGTTGTGCCCAGTGCATGAGTGGTCCATCAGGATTAGGAGCTACACTGTTCTTGGAAGGTCCAATTAGAGGCCCAGGTTTGAGGATGGGTTTGTGCCAGGAGCCATCGTTGTGGACTTCGAATTCTGCAACGGGGCTGGTCATTGAAACATGAGGTCCTGCTTACTATTTGGCACGATTGCTTATCCCTGAATCGTGACATGCCTGAAAAGAGATGTTTGAGAAGTGCAGCTAAGTCAGCTTGCAGCTGGTCGTCCTTGCAGCTGGAACCTCCTTCCTAGGCAAATTTTGTCAATGACCTTGCAACCACGTAACTTACTCATTCCTGGAACATGATGGACAAAGGCATTGGGCATGCCCCATAGGCTGAGGAGAAGATTCCTGCTGCTCCCGCTGCTCAAGCTCAAGGGAAACAACACTGCTTTTGCTCCAGAAGGGCAAGCAAGTGTTGGACAAGGGCATCAGGCGTGCCTCAGAGGTTGAGGAGGAGTTCCTGATGCTGCCGCTGCTCAAGCTTATGAGAAACAACACTGCTTTTGCTCCAGAAGGGCAAGCAAGTGTTGGACAAGGGCATCAGGCGTGCCTCAGAGGTTGAGGAGGAGTTCCTGATGCTGCCGCTGCTCAAGCTTATGAGAAACAACACTGCTTTTGCTCCATGAGGGCAAGCAGGTACTGAATAAGGGCATCAGGCGTGCCTCTGAGGTTGAGGAGGAGTTCCTGATGCTGCCGCTGCTCGAGCTTATGAGAAACAACACTGCTTTTGCTCCATGAGGGCAAGCAGGTACTGAATAAGGGAGTCAGGCGTGCCTCTGAGGTTGAGGAGGAGGTGCTGATGCTGCCGTTGCTCAAGCTCAAGGGACACAACACTGCTCTGGTTTCTACAGGGCATGCAGGAGCTGGAAAAGGGTGTCAGGCTTGCCTCTGAGGTTGAGGAGGAGGCTCCTGATGCTGCCGCTGCTCAAGCTTAAGAGAAACACAACATTGCTTTGGTTTCTGCAGGGCAAGCAGGTGCTGGACAAGGGCGTCGGGCATGCCTCTGAGGTTGAGGAGGACGTGCTGGTGCTGCCGCTGGTCAAGCTTATGAGAAACAGCACTGCTTTGGTTTCTGCAGGGCAAGCAAGTGCTGGACAAGGGCATTGGGCGTGCCTCAGAGGTTGAGGAGGACGTGCCTGATGCTGCCACTGCTCGGCAGTGGCTGCAGGAGCCCAGCAAAATGCTGGAGGCCTCACCCTTGGTGAACCAGCTCAAAGAGTAAGAGAATGCTGCATGTCAATGCTTTCCTCTGCGTTTGTGAGAGCTGCAGCCCTCAGCACGTTGGCTGTAAGTGACATTTATGCAAAGGCCCTCACGTATCGACACGTTGGCAATAAGTGACATATGTGCAGAAGGCCCTCACGGCATGTTGGCTATAAGTGACATTTGTGCAAAGGCCCTCACGGCACGTTGGCAAGAAGTGACATATGTGCAAAAGGCCCTCACGGCACGTTAGCTATAAGTGACATTTGTGCGGTAGCCCTGCCACAACTGCAAGCAGCACACGTTTTGGCTGCTTGCACCCGTGACGGGTGTACAAACAAAGCTGTGTGTGGGATGCATGCAGTAAGCTTGGGATCCAGCACCTGGTGGGCATGGGTGGCTTTCGCAACCAGCGAGATGTGTTCCAGTGGGAAGGGGAGACTCTGGAGCTGGACCAAACAAGCTACGATTGGGGCACAATGTACGAGATTGAGGTGGAGACGGTGAGTGCAGGTAGCGAGATGTGTTCCAGTGGGAAGGGGAGACTCTGGAGCTGGACCAAACAAGCTACGATTGGGGCACAATGTACGAGATTGAGGTGGAGACGGTGAGTGCAGGTGTACCACAACCGCAGCTTGCTCTGCAACCACAAGATCGCTGTAAGGTTTGGATGATGGTGGATTGAACGCTCGTCGCGTGCAACATTTGGCGCTTGAATCCACCAATGCAATTCAAGGTTTGCAAATTTCCACAACTTTGTCGCGGTGTTGTTTAAATTGATATTTAGAGATACGCAGGGGCAAACTCCCTTAGCGCTATCCATCATCTCCATTTGCAGCAGTCGCAGGTCCTGATAGTCCTCTTCTTTCTCTCTTACTGGTCATTCCCCTGCCAACCTAGCCTTCTGCTTTTCTTGTCCTTGCTGTTGGCTCCAGTCTTCAAGGGACCCCTTGCAAATCGTTTTTTGAGCGAGGAAACAGCAAATCTTTCCATTTTAAAGACCATTGAATGCCTGAACTCCATTGTGGTGCTCTGTGGGGGAGGAGCAAAGTCTCCATTTGCACCTGAACACATCTGAAGGTCGTGGCTCTTTCAATGTTACCAACTTTGCAAATACGGGGGGTATTGCAATGTGAAGGAATATTGGCACCCCACGCAATACCGAGTCCATTTGTACATTTTGGTTTTGAGGGCCTTGCAAAAAAGATGTTACAATTCGCCCTCCATCAGACCCCAAAATGGAACCCCACGCCGAAAAGACCCTCCTTGACATGGGCTGCTGGGGGGGGCAGAGAGAAAGCTTCAGATACAAGCAAGAAAACTGATGAAGGGGCAGACAGGGGCAAGGCTAGGGGCAGGGGTAGGAACGAGGGCAGTGGTATGGGGAGGGCATGGGGGCGTCAGGGTCCTCAGAGGCAACCTATGAGGAAACCATTGCAAGCATATGGATGAGGGGGATGAGAAGGAGCAGTGAGAGAGAGAGAGAGAGAGAGAGAGAGAGAGAGAGAGAGAGAGAGAGAGAGAGAGAGAGAGAGAGAGAGAGAGAGAAGTACAGGCAAGGTAGGTGTTTTTTGGGACAAACTTCCTAGACCAGGCTTGCTTTATGGCCTTGGAATCATGTACTTGTCAGCATTTTGGTGGTATTTTGAAAGAATGCTATTCCTTCTTCAGATTTAGTGTTTTTTTGGCATGGTGACTGTTACATCCTGTTAAGCTGGCACTTACCATGGGTCTAGAAATAAAGGATGCACCATCAGGGTCAGGAATGGATCTCCTGCACTTCATTCTAGGTGATTCCTAAGCAGTCATCTTTTTGCTGAATGGAGAAAGTGCTTAATCTCTTCAAAGTCGTGTTTATGGGCTTTCTTTGTTTTGTAGGCATTATTTGTATGTGTGTGTATGTGTGTGTGCGTGTGTGTGTGTGTGTGTGCGCACGTGCATGCGTTAGTGCATGCAGTCTTGCTTGCAGACGTTCCATCCATGGCTAGCCCACTGTTGCAATGGACTTAGATGTAAAATCCTGGCGCTTGCTCGTCGCCTCGTGCTTTTCCTTGTGGGAAGTTGTGCTGGAACTGGGGATGCACCTATACCCAAGACGCCTCCATGGTGTCATTTGGCAGCAACCTCATCTCTCCAAAACCTCCTGTTCTTTCAGGTAAACCCTGAGGCCCTACGGCCCAAGTTAGAGACATTCCTGACATCCAATGCCATCCAGCACTCCTACTCCAAGTCAAGCAAGTTCGGTGGGTGCCAGCCGGTACTGGGTTGACGACACTGCTTTTCTCCCCTCCTTGGTCGGAATGCTGTATGCCAAGTGGCATGTTTCTTTTTGTAAAAGGCAGGGCAGGGCAGGATGATGTAGCAATAAGTGCCTACAGGTGCAGGGTCCTAATGGCAGCTCTCCAGAGCAAACAAGTGCCTGTGAGCAACCCTACCCAAAACTAGAGTGCAAGGATGAGACTAGAAGCTCAATTGCAACGTTTCAGGCTAGTTCGTTTAGCCTTTCAGGCGATCTCTGCTATGTCCAGGCTTATGACTGAAGGAACACAGGAATTGAGTGTGCACTTGGGTCGGTTCTAGACTTGAGCAGTCCAAGATGGTTTGTTTTTCATCTTGCAGTGAGCTTACCGCCTCCAAAGCAAAGTTTTAGCTGGTGTGGTCACCCGTCCCCATAACATAGACGGGTCTCTATGGGAAAGTTGTGGCTGGAGAGGCATTAGCAAGAAAGAGAGCTCAGTGATAAACAAAGAGAAGCTTGCAAGCTCTTTGATTTGCTTCTCTCCATTTTTTGGCATGCTCCAAGCACTGCCTGGCTACTAAAGACCCTTTCCTCCATTTGCAGGGAATTTCAAGAACAAAAGCCTGCTGTGAAGAAGGAGCTGTGCTTCCCTCAAGATCCCCACTTGCCCTTTCAGTTCTTCCCTTTGTGGTGGAGGGGACTAACACATCTTTTGACCAAAGTGCCTCCTTTTCCTTTATTGATGTAGGGAGAGTTTCCCCTGGCTACCTAGTTTTTTCTTTTTATTTTGAATGTCTATGTCATGACGACAGTCTGCTGTGGCGAGAATGTGCTGCAAGTTCATTGGGTTAGGTGGACAGTGGCATTCATTGTTGTGGCAACACAGTTGAGGCCATGTTGAGAGAACTAAACATTCAAGACTCATAGAAACACCATCTTGCTTTTATCTCTGTATAAGGGGAAGGGAAGGGAAGGGTTACATAGCTGTACCTGCCTGCGGGGGCTTATCTCTGTATAAGCTCAGCCAAGCCCTCTAAAAAAGAAGCTCATGTGTGAGTAAGCTCTCCAGGCCCTTGGGGGCGGGAAGCCAGCAGTTCCATGCCAGGTGAGTGCATTTAATGCACTGCGTTAGTCCAGTATCCGTGCGCACAGCACGCTAAGTCCGACATAACTACCAACAGCATTGCCCTAGCCAAGCAAGGAAGAGTCAGGCCGATCCTCTAGAATTTGCAACATATATGTCAGGAGGGTGGGAGCTCCAGCCAAACCTGCTTGTTGCTGTGCGCCACAGCATCAACACTCTCTTCTCTCTCTTCTCTTCCCTCAACGCCTGCTGGAAATTTGCTGATGCTGCAGACTTGGAGTGCAATTCTGTGAACAATGATGGCCATCAAATTTTTTGTCTTTCATCTTGCAGCAGGGGGTTGAGCAGAACTCAAGTCACGAGTTACAATGGGGTTTGACCTTCAGACTGAAGGTCCTTCAGCCAGGTAGTTTGGCTGCTCGGCCTGCTCAACTGTTCCAACTCAGAATTTTACTTGATGGTAGCATCTTGCTTTTATACAACAGTCTTGCTGTTAGAAAATTTCTGTGCTTTTGAACGCCTTCGGTTCTAGCTTCCCTAATGAATCTGTCTATACATCCCATTTCTTTGGTATCACCTCATATTCAGAAACTGTATGCTTGTGATAGGGGGGTTCTGGTCAATGATAGGGTAGGATAGGTTTACAAGGTTACAAGGATAAGGCCTTCAGTCAAGAAGTGCGATTGCTAGCTAGGGTTACATAGCTGTACCTGCCTACTAGGTAGTACGAGGGCAGCTTAGCTGAAGCAAAATAGTCACGGTGTCTGTAACCAAACCAAACCAAACTTGTGTAAATGTCAACTGAAAGCCTTGAGCTGAATTCAGAAGTGTCAACTGTAAGCATCACACGCACTGCCACTCTACTTCTGGAACGTTAAGACGCTGTTCTGGCGCTGTTCTTCATCTTTTACTTTTACTTTTGGCTACATCACTCTTGCCCTGATTTACAGATTTTGGGATTTAGAGGTTTAAAGAAGGACCGGCAGCCATACTGTTGGGCTGATAGGCCTGGCGCTGGTACTTTCCAGCACACTAAGAACGGACTGTATACGAAAGAAACAAAGACACGGGTAGGTCCACAGGATGCAAAACATATGTTTGACCAAAGGAGGGAGGTGCAAAGGGACCAATGCTCAGAAGCAATGGAGACTATGGGTCATGTTCTGAAGAGTCTGAGTACCACCATCTACAGGCCTGTCACACCAGATGAGTTAGACCACAGGCCACTGTCCAGACAGGAATCTGTTAAATGTGTGAAGGATCATCCTTCGGTATGATACCGACGAGCACAGCAGTGGAAAGTGGAAACGAAATAGCAGTTCCTTGGCACACATTAATTGATATGTAAGCAGGTAAAGGACTTTGCACACCTTCAACTCAGATCTCTCACCCTGACATCTGGATTTTATTATGTGCATCTGGGCTTTGTGGAGTGTTGGGACGAGTAGAAGGAATGGGAGGTGTATTAGTTGGTTTGTGCAAGGGGTACTGGGCTATTGTGAGGTATTGTGGTAAAAGCAACTTTATCCTGAAGTGTTTTGGCTACGATTTTTAGGCATAGATCTAAAGACTTGCTTCATTCGGTGAGGCCCTAACTAGCAAGCTAGCTAGGAAACCTTTTGCTTTATGCCCGCAGCTGGACCTGGCATACGTAATTTTTTTTCTTCATTTCTTTCTTCTTTTTGTTTTATCTTGTTTCATCACAGCACTCTCGTCACCAAGATCAGGCACGGGCTATTGCTAGTAACCCTCCTGATCCCCATTGACTTCTTTCTTTCAAAGAAAGAAGTCAATGGGGAGCCAAGAGTAACAAAGTTTGTTACTCTTGGTGAATGGGATACACGGTGCCTAGGTATCCTCTTTTCCTTGATTGATGTGGGGA
>OU611762.1:3502552-3510052 GCA_914767535.2 Dunaliella primolecta
TTTTAAACTTGCACGTTTTGTTGTTGTGGTCTCAAACGATGTCTTGACATTTTGAAACCTGGAATGAGTTCCAAAGGGCCTGAGGACATGCAGGAGCAGCCCCTCCATGTGTCCCGCCAGGCAGAGAACAGTGGGTGTTTTGAAATGTACTATCTAAACTGCGCCAGGCAGGATGCCTGTGGAGCTCCTCACACCAAGGCCTGCTGCCCTCCTCCTCTGCAGAAATTGCTTTTCGGCTGATGGGCCTGGCTGAAAAGCACTGCCAGGATTTGATTGAGGCCTACAATAAATGTGCCAAGGGGAGGTCCATCTCCATGATTTGGGCTTGTAAGCCAGACTACGATGCCTCCCAGACCTGCCTACACAACTAGTGAGTACTCTGCGCACCCACCCTTGAGGCACAACTGAAACAAATATGCTGTCACTCCTTATAACACACTTTATGCGTTGCGGATGTTGATGCTGAAAACGCATGCAGTTTGAATGAGGAGAACTTGAACACTGTCAAAAGGAGATGGAAGGAGATGGGCCAGCCTCGCATGCCCGATTGGTCGGTGCTCTTAGCAGGCATGGATGTTCCGCCAAAACCTGCTTCATGATAGCTTGGTTACAGAGGAGACGTATTAGACCTGGTGGAAACAGACAAGCTTGTGAGCGTGATGCTCGAGGGGCGTGACGTGGGCAAAGATTTTGCAGACTTGCTTGGTTCACAGAAGCCTGCAGAGGAAATGTGCTAGATGTGATAGCAAAATGGACGGACAAGATGTAGGCTTCCATTTGTCAGTACGCCACAGCCCACAAAATGGCAGCAAAACTGCCTATGCACAACACATCACCTTCCTTGCGCATGCTCAACCCCTGCCACACCTCTTTCGCACAGTTTGAACTCCTGATAAATGACTGGGTCCGATACATGACTTCCGCTACTTGTGCACTGGTGAAGCTGGTAGCTCATCAAGCCATGTACTTAGAGCTTGCTTACTGGAGGGATGGATGGCTTAGTCCAGACGGCAGTTGCCTGCAGAATGAGGGAAGCCAAATGGCCTGAAGGCCCTCCATCTGCTGGCCATCAATCACATGAATCCAGAGGAATGTTTCACCAAATTCAATGGTTTATTTTACCAAGTTAATTGTGTAAAATGAGAGGGAAGCTATAATTGAAAATCCGCTTAGTCAAAGTCTGCTAAGCTGGAAATCATTGCCTTGCAGATAAAGAAATCTAGCTCACACTTAGCATAACATGGGTGGTGCAAGTGCTGGTTGTTGATTCATCCTCTGGTAGATGCCGGTTATTTTATGCCACAAATTGAAGCGGGAATGCACTCATAGAACAAGGCAGCACATCTTATTCTTGCAACCACACATCACCCATGTACCCTCAAAAAATTATTTTGAACTAATGGTGCACAGACCAAAAACTTCAATTTTGCATGGAGGTGACGCTTTTCTACAGTACTCTGTACTGTTTCTGACAACACACTGATAGTTGCAGCATTCTTCGTACTTCGACTGTTACAGGTTTGAAGTAACAGAAACGACATTTCTCCGGATTTAACATCTGGTTGAGGTTACCTTTCTCTGAATCCAGCAGCTGCAGGGGGACTCTGTAGGTCATTCATGAGGAAAGGGTTACATAGCTGTACCTGCCTGCGGGGGTAGCTTAGCTGAAGCAAACCGTGCCTGTAACCAAACTAGTCCAATTTAAAAGCAATTCTAGAAGCTCAGTCACAGCATTTCAGGCATGCAGACACAAACTTGGCTAATCCTCGGACATCAGCCTAGTTCATAAAGTCTCTAAGACGTGATGCACTACTTGGGGGTGCAGAGCTGAACAGATGCTGGAACTGAGCGCGCAGGTTTGTTAAATCCTGAGATGGGCAATCCAGGATAATGTGCTCTTCGTCTTGTACAGTGTGCCAATCGCATCTGTTGCAAATTCGAAGCTCGTATGGGCACCTATTTCCATGATGCCATTGGGTTTCCACGCGAAGGGAAGGGAAGGGAAGGGTTACATAGCTGTACCTGCCTGCGGGGGCAGCTTAGCTGAAGCAAAACGTGCCTGCAACCAAACCAGTCCAAACTAAAAAGCAAAATGAGCTAGAAGCTCAGTCACAGCATTTCAGGCAAGCAGACACAAACTTGGCTAGTCCTAGGACATCATCCTGATTCATGAAGTCTCTAAGGCGTGATGCACTGCTTGGGGGTGCAGAGCTAAACAGATGCTGGAACTGAGTGTGCAGCTCTGTTAAATCCTGAGGTGGGCAATCCAGGATAACACGCGAAGGTTGTGACCGGAAAGGCATAAGCATGAAATACTGCGTAGCAATTTATGAGGAATATCTTGTCGTAGGTAGAGAGGTAGCAGTGGCTTTTTTGTTTCTCTTCCTTTCATCCCACCAGCCTGGTATAGAGCCCAATGGAATGCCAAAGTGTGTGTGGTACGTCCTCATGAATCTACTGGAAGCATGGGCCTCTTGTCTAGTCAGACTGTCCAGACTCCTCCAATCATGGATAATATGCTCACGAAGAACACCCTCCGAGTCATTCATGTCAACCTTGGCTCTGGTACGTACAGCAGCAGCAAATTATTGAGCATGAAGCACGTCATTCAAGGCTGTCAGAACCTGGTGAGTCCAACTGCCCTTCTTATCAGCAACTTGTAGGTCTGCTTGCACAACTCGACTCAGGAGGGCATTGTTTGTACAGGTTACAGGAGAAAGAAGGCCTCCAGTCAAAACGGTTGACTGCTGGCCTGCTCATAAAAAAGCAAAATTTCAAGTAGAAAAGGAAAAAGCTTGTTATTGTTTTGATTTAAGAAAGAAGAGATATGATAAGACTGTACATGGTGATTGCCAGGTACGTAGGGAGCCACACTATTGGAAGAGTGGGATAAAGAGAGGAGATGACCAGAAAACAAGGAAGCATATTTAAGCCAAAGGGAACAAACATGGGGATGAGTGCATTTGAAAAGAACGTGTTGGTCATCCTGCTAATCATCTTGGGCATTACATAGATCACAGGCAGGGGAAATAGCATCATCCCATGCGGCCTGCTCGTTGTTTCAATGTATGGACACGAAGGCGAAATCGAGCCACACTGCGGACTATGTGTTCGGTAAATCCAAGTACAAATATTTGGGCAGAATATAAGGAGAATATGTAACGCGTGCAGGCTTGCCAAGCCAGCGGTTGCGAGAGCACGCCAGTGGTGATAAGTGAATTTTTTACTGTTTGTGTCTCGTGGGTCGAACCAGAAATTTGTCTCCAGTATGCTAGATGGCGGGACCTGAGATCCACAACAAGCTATCTTAAATGTAAAGAATCAGTGGAGCGTACCTTTTGCTGAAAATAATGGGAATGATGTAAGCCATCCATGGGAGACAATGGATGGGATGTCCAGCAAGAGGTTTTCCTGGTGCTGAGGGAGATGTCCGCATGAAAAACCTTGTGAAGTAGAGCGCTGTTGCAATGGATGAGAGAATCATGAAAGTGTACACAGGCTCTGAACCAGTTGAATTGAATAGGTTCCATTCCACACTCACGGAGGACACTCCAGGAAGGAGTTGATGTTCGTACACCCAGCATGGATCTCAAGAAGCTCAGAAGCCATTTCTGGATGCAATTATCCATCTCTGTCCCCTGTTGAAGATATGCAGTGGCCCAGATCTGACTTGCATACATTCCTGCTGGTTTGTACTGAGAAGAGAGTTCCAGAACCTCAAGATACACCTGAAACAGTAGAAAGAAAGGGGCGTCCCGTCTTTCGAAGTAAGCAGTGTGTTTCTGTTGCTCTCTTAACACCCAAAAGAGGCTTGAGGAAGCCTGTATGATGGACATGTGCCACAGGGGGCTATCTGAGTCCCAACATCAGGTGTTTTTGGGATGCTCCCTGCGTAGGTTCTCCCCAACTGGAAGGTAAGAAACTTAGTTTCCCCTGGTAGCTTTCTGTAGCGCTGAGGTTTGAAACCTGCTAGTTGGGGGGACCGTGCCTAATCAGCCGCGGTGTTAAACCTAGTTTTTACCACCAAAACTCCATATCTGACCACTCACAGCACCAAATTGGGTGCTTATTGGTAATTTGGAGTCCTCGTAACAAGAAATATTATTGCAAAAGAAATGAAGTGAAAAGCCCCAGTGCTTTGTGTTTTATGGCAATTTTAGCCATTTTCCCATGAAAAGCACCGAGTTCGAATTTACGTGCAACATGTGACTTTTAGCCCGGTCTATCTAAGCACACAGGGCGACTTACTCAAATCTGAGCTTATGCTCGGGTAGCTTGTAATGCCAGCTACAATTTAGAGCAAAAACTGCTTCAATCAGATGAAGTGGCTGTGGGTGGGCACACTATATTTGCAAAAAAAGGATCATGTTTGGGCACATGCTCAAATAGCCCCCTCTGGACATGTGCTTTAGTTTTTGCTGATGGTTTAAAAGAAAGTTTGTTTGTGGCCCATATTTGGCATCCATATAAGCCTGCTATGAGTGCAAAAACTTGAAAGAGCCAAAGCATGGCATGTTTCCTATACAAGATACCAAGCTCAGCTCCAGCTTTTCGTACTCTGGCAATGCCTCACATGTAATCACCTGCCATTTGGCTTGTAGCAGCATTCATTTTGCCATCACGTCTCAGTTGGGGAAGGGGAAGGGTTACATAACTCTACCTGCCTGCGGGGGCAGCTTAGCTGAAGCAAAACGTGCCTGTAACCAAACCAGTCCAATCTAAAACAATATTAGCTAGAAGCTCAGTCACTGCATTTCAGGCATGCAGATACGAAGTTGGCTAATCCTAGGACGTGAACGTCATGAACGCCGTGAACGTCTCAGTAGAACCCCAAGGTATTTAGATTCTTTAACAACCTCATGAGCTGTGCCATTGTAACCAAAAGTAGGCAGTTGCGAAAAATTTGCACGTTCGTCTTGTTTGTATTGAGTATCAGTTCTTTGTGGAGCGCATACTCATTCCTAACTCGACAACTTTCGCTGAAAAGAATTGCTTAGGCTAAGTTACATGGCGGTTTCACCAGGTGATTTGGCTGCTCAGCCTGCTGGTCTCTGCCAGGCTCACAAAAAGCATCCATGATGACAGAAATGAAGAAATACAACTGATTCGAATCTTGCCTCAATCCTGCCTTTGATTTCTGAATTGAAGGACGTAAGTAAAAATCATAAGCACCAAGGGTAATTCTTGTCTGTGGGGGAGCTTCAAAGAAAAGATGTGCGTAATTGCTCCCAACAGCACACACACTCCAACATTTGCGAAGGAAAAGGGGGTGTTTCTCATCTTGCAAATCATGCAAGTCAAAAATCACAATGGCCATTTCTGCCAACAAGCTTTTTCAACTCCCAAGGTGTGAGCACGAAGTCTTAATCTAGAGACATTGCACTGCACTTTCCTACCCAGATCAAGATACCTAAACATCTTATACAGACCCACGTTATATTTTTCCGGTTTCACTGACCCAAGTAAGGAGTGACTTCCCAGGAGGGCCTTAGCAAAAAATGATCAGAAACTGCAAAAGAAAGGGAGGCGAGAGAAGCAGGCACAAAAGCTGGCCCTCCTGGGGAGGGCAAGGAAAGGAAAGGAAAAGAAAGGGTTATGTATCTGTACCTGCCTACGAGGGCCGCCCTAAGCTGCGGCAGCTTAGCTGAAGCATAAAAAGAAATGCCTTTAACCAAACCAGACCTATGCTTTTAACTACAAAGAAAGCTTGAAGTCTAAAACTGTTGTTGCGTTGTTCCAAAAAAGCAGGGACATATAGGAACGAAAATTTGAAACCAACTTTGACAAAAACTTTGAAAAGCTATACGAGTCTTGATTTAGAAAAGCATATAGGGGGACAAGAGAAAGGGAGAAAGAAAGAAGGGAAAAGGCTCACGCGGAAGCCCACAGCTCCGAAGACACCGTGTCTCGGTGACCGAGACAAAAAGAGAAGCAGGCACACATTAGCATTGAAAGTTCTCAGAGGAGAAAGCAAACCATCGATGGTAAGAGGCCCGCTTATGGCAGTGCCCCCTTGGCTCAACTTTGTCCAAATTCCTCTACTCTACACAAACGACTGCGCAAATCAGTAGCTAAGTCTTTAATATTAATAGCTGTTCCTGTCAGCACAGCCTGGGTGTACTGCTCATGGTTCTCCAAACCGTTGAAAGACTCCAGAATCTCAGCCGTCCAACACTTCGCACCAGGGGCTGCACTCAATGCCCTATCATTGAGCCTTCAGTGCTTTCCTCACAAGCTTGCTATTTGAAGTCAACATAGAGTTAAAAAATGTTGCTAACTTAGCTTAAATGCTTGAAGCATGATGCTGAAACCCTACAGGTCAGGTCAGGTAATATTACAGATGCGAAAGGCCTCCAGTCAAAACAACTGACTGCCACCATATGCTGGAACGATGCTGAAGCACTGAAATCCACTGAAACATTTTGTAAGAAAGGAAAGGAAATGAAGAAGATGTGCTACATCTTGATGAAACATTCGGCATGGGAAGAAGAACGACAAGAAAGACAACATAGGCAGAGGAAGCTCTCCCAACATCGATTAAGGGGAAGGGAACACAATGGCTCAAAAGAACCGTATGTCCCCTCCACCGCGAAGCTTCAGGAAAGGATAGGTTATAGGGCTTACAAGAGAAGCCATCAGCCAAAACGCATGACTGCTAGGCAACAAAAAAAGGGCTTGTGGGTTTTTGAAGGATTACTGGAAGCACCTGGCTCCACAACCTGGCTGCGACAAGTGTTTTTCTTTTCACTTCCCCGCCCAGTGGTAAAAAGTATGCGGAAAAGAAAAGAAAAGAAAAGAAAAACTACGTAGGCAGTGAGAACACTCCCTACATCAATTAAGGAAAATTTTAAAAGGAGACACATTGGTTTAAAGAACCGTGAGTCTCCCTCACCAGAGGATAAGAAGGAAGCTCTTATGGGTCTGGTGGGTTTCTGAAAGCATGCGGCCTAAGGGTACCAGAGTTATGTCGAGTGTTTTTTTTCTTCTTTAATTTCAATGGCATGACTAGAAAAGGTAAGTTTTTGCGCATATTGCACAGAGTGGGCATGGAGCTTTCGTGCAAGCTTAGTAGACCTTTGCGGGTCAATCCCTAGTTTTTAAAATTGATCCCTACATCAATTAAGGAAAAGGAGACACATTGGCTCAGAAGAGCAGTGAGTCCCCTCCACCACAAAGCTGTAAAAAAAGGAGTGCTAATGGGGATCTGGAGGGTTAGTGGAAGCACCCGGCTCCAAAATCTGGCTGTGAGAAGTATGCTTGTTTTCAATAGCACTCCTAGCTAGCTAACTATGGTGGTAACAAGCTTGTTGGTACACATGACAGAATGGGCATGAAGCTTGCGAGCAAGCTTAATGGCACATTGATGGTCAAGTCCAAGTAGTTTGAAGTGATTGAAGGTGTGTCCAATATAACAGATCCCGCTAACACCCAGAAGGATAGTATGAAGAGTCACAGTTTTAGCACAATGAGTTTGCAGAGGTCTGTATGGTGCCGCCATGC